>JAPYZN010004155.1:0-10711 GCA_030522865.1 Psyttalia lounsburyi | reverse complement strand
TGGAAAAGGGGAAAACGATCGCGTTACGTTTTTCGCCTTTTTCGGCGTCAATATTGAAGATATCGCGATTCTCAGCGTATTTTGGGATCATTTCGTTTTTTGACCATAACTCGAAAACTAACAAGTTGAGGCCGGTCTCCCACTACCTTGTGTGACTGTTTCTTTTTAGTCGGCCCTCAACGGGCCTCGTAAATATCTTTCCGATAGGTTTAAGTGTGATTTTATTCCCAAACTAATCCGATCTTGTCCTTGATCGCACCAACTGATGGGGGCCCGGGAGCGAAAATTATAAGGTAGAATTCACTTTTTACCGCTTTTTCCTTATAACACTCAAAAAGAGGTAGGAGGATTTCGCTCCCAAAGGACTCCGATCTTATCCTTGATAATATCTATCGATTGCGACCAAATTAATTCCGATCGCACTATCCGGTCGTCAAAAAGCGTGAACGAAAAATAGTGTTCACACACACACACACAGACAACTTGATAAAAAACATCGGGGAGTGTTCCAACGGTCATGAAACGTCGACATTTCATGAAATTATGAATTTCGATTTTCGTGGTGAAACCAATAACTTCTTATCGGAAAGTTAAATATTCTCTCGTTTCGAGTTTTAGGGAATAACTTTTGAATCACTTGATTACATTTATCATTTGCACATTATTATCCCGCCGGATTGTAATTGCTCTCACATTACATTACATTATTTTTATTTTTAAATCTCTTCAGTCGTTTTTTTTTCTGTCCGGATGTAATAATTTGTCACCTCGAAATTGCCGTGACTGATTACCGAAGTAATTATCATATTGTCAGCGGACCTAATTATCGATTCGCTGAAATTATTTATTGAGGTTGCAAACTATTTTTCGCCACCATTTAAGGATTTATAGTTATTAAATTTTTAATTAATGATTTTTTAGGGTGATACTTTTTTTTCTATTATTTTGATAATTTGTCAGTGATTTTGAGGTAACGAACTGCTACACCGAGCCCTTAAATTCGATAACTTATTGTGTTTGCGCTTGTAATAATCACTTTGAGGATGAGATGTTATGGGAGATGAGTGAACGATAGGTGTCCAAGGGTGTCGCTATACCTCTCCGCTCTCATCTTTGAAATATCTATTCTCACGAGCTTTATCATGGACACTCGATAATTCCGGGAGCTTCAAAACCCAACCCCACCATTCACTCACCCCTGAGCCTCTCATCAGACTCGATAATGTATAACGAAAGGGCGTCAAAGTGAGTCAAACTGTTGTTGCGGTCGAACCACTGGTGTCATTACACTTTGGGTAAATATGACAGGTTATTTTTGGAGATAATACAAAAATTATCTGGGGTGTGGTGGATTTTTTATGCGACGTTGGATCGATTGCCGATGACCTCGCGCCCAATATACACCAACAATTACCATTAATTATTGACAAACTCATCGAAATTGATAATAACGAGATGAAAAAATTCATCAGTGACCACTGATGCCGACCAAATGACCCCAATCTTAAAACCCTTGACAAAAATAATTAATCCATTAAATAAACGACAGAGGATAAAATTTTAATGAATACAAACTCTAGAAGAAAATACTAAATTTAATCTCCCGGTCACAATCTCCGATTTTTTCCGAGTCGCAGTAATTTTTCGCCTCCGGGTAAATTTGAATAAATCCATAAAACTAAAAAAACAACAAATCCTTCAAAAAATATATTCACTCCTGGTCAACTCCTCTTTCTCCCTCGACCCATCACAATTGCATCGTTACCTTGTAAAACCCCTCATCACACCATGTAACCGATGTAATCTCCAAACAAACATTTTCCCCCATCTTCCCCCTCCGTTTCTCCCCCGCCCCCCCCCCCCTCCTGCACAGCCGAAAATAAAAATAAAAATTCAAACGATAAAGAGGAAACGGGAAGTCGGGGGGGCGTGGCCACAGTACACGTATTTTTTGAGCTGGAATTTCCTGAGCCAAGTGAGATAGTGGACTTGAGCGAGATCGAGGGGTGGAGAGTGTGCAACAGTACAAAGAATACAACGCGCTTGAAAAGCCATTCCGGTAAAAGTGTTTCGCATTGCGCTCTCTCGATCTTCACAAGGGGGCGGGTGCCTGGGAGGGGGGCTACCAAGCTTCTTCATTCTTTCCTCTCTCTCTCTCTCTCTCCCTCTCATTTCTTCATTTGATTTTTTTTATTTTTGTTTCTATTTTTTTAGTTAACCCATACTCTCGTCGCTGTTAGCTCCTTGTCGGAGAAAGGAGTGAACGGGCGAGACACGGGTTGAACAAAAAAACGGATGGGCGGTGGAAATACGAAAAACTTTGCAGAACACATCGTGGAACAGAAACAAGCCCCTGGAGAAAAATTCCATCTCATTTCAAAACGCGCGTTCGTTGGAGTTTAGTGTTTTCGCGTTTACTCTCGGTGAAATACTCGACGACATATATGTGTGACGTCAATGGGGGGTGGATGGGAGGGATTGAGTGGAGGAGAGGTGGGGGGAGTGGTGCTGTATTTATCGCGTTTTATCCGGGATTTTTGCCGAGGCTTAAGGAAAAAGTTGAACTTTTATTTTTGTAGGGCATCGGCAAGAGTTGTTTTTGTAGGGGATACCTCGATCGTTGGGGTATCCACGGGTGTTTTTTGTTTGGGTGTCTGGGGGATTTTTTTCGGGTGGGTTCAGCGGTTTAGGTCAGGGCGAGGGGGGAACGGCAGGTGTCTAATGGTGTCTGGTAATATTTAAGAATTTTCTGCCTCTTTTCTCGGTTTTTAGGATTTTTTTTTGAAAGATTTCTCGTAGAGAGATGGGGAACATATCCGTTGACTCTTCTCTCTTCCATTTTGACAATTTTCCACTGCTCGTTTCATGGGCTTCAGATTTAACGCTCTTTCAATATATCCCGCGCGTCACTACCGCCAAATGCATCCAAATGGTCTTCAATTATCGATCATCACCCCGAGGGATTTTACGGTAAAAAATGCGCGACAGGAGGAGGAGAAGGGATTGCCAGTTTGATAGTTGAATTTTTCTTGACCTCACTCTCGATCTCTCATGATCATTTTTTCAGGCCTCTCCTGGTGTATTTTATGTGCAGCACAGAATTAAAATTTTCTCGAGAAGCGGGTGCGATTGGATTTGAATTCGTAGCTCCTTTAGCTTTTGAGAAATCCGTTAAAAACTGAGATCAATTATTAGCTAGTTAATTAATTTTTTTTTCTCTGAAAATTTTCTGAAAGTTGGCCAAATAATGTCGGCTTAGGAGCTCTAACTCATCGCCGAATTTCGGCAAGCCGTGCGTAAAACGTCATTTTTAACACCCACAGAAAAATTATTAAAAATAAAATTACATTACATTAAGAATTTAGACAGGAAAAATTCGGTAGACCTGGTCAGTAGAGATACAAAAAATTATTCTCACCAATGCCGAACCCCATTTTTCATCATAACGCGTGGAAAGTGGAGTTTGCGCAAGCGGAGCGTGCGTAAAATGTCACTTTACGTACCGTATCATGAAAAATATAATTTTAAAAATCAAATATTCTTCTGATAAGAATTTAAAGCGATTATTACTGCAGGAATTTCAGATATTTGGCTGTCCAAAGCAAATATATTTGATAAAATTATTATTATATATTTTTCTCAACGCATTCGCATGGGAACGTCTCTCATGCAGTCCACATGTTTAAATTCCATATAATTACACTGACAATGATTATTCACGTGAAATTTATTCTCTTCGGGGCGTAGAAATACCTCCGGTAATTGAGAAGAAGTGAGAGTGCAATGTTGACGATATAAAGGAGAGGAAATGCCGGTTACTAAGCGGTAGTCTTGAAAAATGCAAGGGTCCACGATGAAAGCAGGTAAAACGTTGGTATGAGGGTGTAGCCAAGGTCGCACCTGGCACTTCTGCAGACAACCACTCACGCCTTATTTTCTTTCATCTTGGCATCCCTCCTCCTTCCAGGCTTGTCACTGAAATGACCTAGACCCTCCGCTCCACGGCTCGAATCGTTTTTCCATTCATTCGCTCAATTCCTTTCCTGTAACGTCAATCTCGCACAAAATAACCAAAATTAGATGGAATGGTTGATCTTTCCAATGGAATTTGTTACATTGAGGAAAAAAATTACTTCTAACAGGAAATCATTGGGACAAGAATTTTATTTCTCAATTGCCTATTTCTCTATCTTCAAATGTTACAATTACGTTGGCCTATTTTTTTTTAATTTAGGATTTTTTAAAATGAAATAATTGGCAAAAACTGGGAATGGTAATAATTGTCATCGGGGCTCTCAAGGTCATCTGTAGTATAATCATATCATAATCCCACGTAATTGTAATATTTAGAGACGCAGATGAGCTTGGGAAAAAAAATTCTTCCCTTCAGAAATTGATTACTTGACTAAATTAATTTTTCTCTCAGTTTTGAGGGAATGCTCGCGTTACATAAACAATTTTGAAAGGAAGTTGGGGGAATTCTAAATGAGGAACATTTTGAAGAAGTTGATCTTTTATCGGATGATGTAGTTTTTCTGTTGAGTTACAATAATTTTGAATAATTGAGACAATTATTTTCTATTTTGATTGGATTTAAACTATCGCGCATTTTTTCGTCTGCAATTGCTGCCGCAGGGTACATACAAAAAATATTTATTTTGCGCTGTACACGGATAGAAATAATCAATAAAAATTAGGGAATAATTCGCCTAATTTACTGCCGTGAATATGGGAATTGAATAGAATAAATCTCTAACGTTCTGTAAATTATCCAGTCCGTCACTGAAAAAAAAATACAAAAAAATCCCAAAACTAATTATTCTGGAAGACGTAAAATCTAACACAAATTTGGAAATCATTATACCCTAGACCCTAACAAAATTGCGGATGTTCACGAAATTTTTCGGGAACGCTCCAGACAGATGAGTAATTTTTACAAAAAAAATTGTAGAATTTACGCGACAATTGACATTTCTTATAGAATTTTACTTCGCTCCCAGTTTACATTTCGAAACAATCGTTTCGCAATTCCTCGGTCTTTTATCTGGTAATTTTTATTGAATATTTCTCTACGTGCGAAACGCTCTTTGCGGGGTGCGGGTGGGGGTAAAAATTCGCGGCATAAAAAACTTGAAACCCTCATTTCTTCATTTGCCCCTTTGTATTCCGCGGCCGTCGGAAAACTTCGTCGGTGAGTCAGCCTGTTTTCCCGACTTTGACTCTTGATACACATACACTTATCCATTTTTTTTTTTCAAACTCCCGTACCCGCGGGCATTGTTTGCCTTAGCGGAGTGGGTAGAGGGTAACTCGGCGTATCGCGGAGAGAGGGGGATGGAGGGCAACGAAAGGGACGAAGGAGGGGGGGGGGGAGGGGGATGTGTGTTCACCCAATGCCAGGTGTCACGGGTAGTCTCTCGTGGCAATAGTAAAGCCGAAGTGAAAAAAAACTACCCCCGGGGCTCCTGAGTAGACGCAGGAGAGAAAACCAAGGAGTGTGGGACAATAAAAAGGAGCCGTGACCGATCGTGCGGCAATTTTATTCACGTACAAACTCTAAAAATTGTGTATAAGAAAGAATCGAAAACGTTTTCACATAGAAAAGCCCGAGTTTTCGCGCAACTGCGCGCGAACAAAGTCGTAAAATACGCGCTGTGATATATAAATTGTGAATTGAGAACGAAAATATAATAGCAACGGGGAGGAGAGGGCTCAATCGTTGATAAAACGTTTTCTTTTTTTTTCTTGTATTGAGAACTAATTTTCTGAGGTACGAAGTATTCAATGAACATTTTCGAACAATTCTATTGTGATGGGGAAATAATGTGTATTGAATTGAAAATTCATGGGGGGAAATAATTAATTGGGGTTCATGATTTTGGGATGAGATTGATCATTCAGTGATCAATCATTCATTCATCATTTATTATGGATTTCTCTATTTTTCTGAGTTAAAAAAAAATTCAAAGTGCCATCGATTTGAACTACTAATTATATTTTTTTAGAGACATTGTGGAATAAATTCTGAGGACTTCAGTAATTAATTTCGTCAATATGTAAATTAAGTTTGATTAATTCCGCTTAATTTTCCATTTTTTGTCTCCGAAATTAATTATTATAAATTAATTAATTAATTGTCCGAAAAATCGGGTGTCCCTCCCTTGAATTGCTCGAATTCCAGCTCGCTCTCTCTTACATTCCCCAAAATGGTAACTAAGATTATTTCAAAATTCCTAATTCCTCACAACTGAAATAAAAAATTGATTTTCTCAATGCGCCAGGTCGACTCACGTACAGGTGGCCCGAAATTTCTACTCAGAATATTCGGATACTCGTGAGCCTCGTTTTGACAAATCTATTTTACTCTCTCTCTCTCTCTCTCTCTCCACTTCCAGAATCTCCTTCCGCATCCACTCAACTTCTCCTTTTTACCAACGACTCTCACGTACTCAGTTAAACTTTAACACACGCTCATAAGTCAGAGGTAAAGGCACAAAGTGTACTTCACATGAGCTCCACACTGTCCGCCTACTAATTTCCGCTCAACCTATATACAGTATCCTAAATCCTCTAATTGCTCTCTCTAGGCGCAATACTACTTCGAAGAGCAGTTACTACATTTCATTTACTCCCCCTTGATAATCTTCCTCTCTCTCTTACGCTTGGTTAAGTACGCAGACAGAGTAATTTGACCGTTTCCCAAAGTTTCGCCAACGGGTGGCGAAGATCTACTCGAGATGTTTGCCCTCTTTCGCTACACATTCGCTGATTTTTTTTTTTTCCTCCTTCCTCTTCCTCTCCATTTTATTTGAGGGAAAAGCGTCTACCCCTTGTGTGCACTTTATACGAGGGTCTCTTGGTTACGTGATGAGAATTTGTGATTTATTTCATTTGAAAAGAGAAGAAAAAAAGTGGGAGGGAGGCATCTTGCATGACTCGCGCGAATCGCATCTGCGATGAATAGGATTTTTCTGATATTTCTCAGGGCTCCCGACGAGGGGAGAAGATTTTCCTCGGGAAATTTGGCAATTGCGCGGGGGAACGTGGGGGACTTGATTGGAAATCGTAACCCGTAGGTTGTGAACGATGGGCTCTCGGTGATTAGGCGAGTAATTTATGGTTTTTATAGATCTCTTGGAGTGAGTGAAGGTGGGAGGGAGCGTGGGCTTCTCGAGCTGGAATTTTTTGAGGGAAAACTTTGCTGGGTAACGGATGTTTTTCGCTGATTGTCTCGGGTGACAAGGATTTTTTTTTTCACTTGGGGTCGTTGGCTCCCTCGAAATTATTCTAACGCTAGTAAAAGCGGTTTTGCAAATGAAAAATTTTCAGTTGAATTGAAATTGTCACTAATTTTATTCCAGTAAAAATTGAAAAAACAAAAACAAAATCCAACTCAAATTGTTCTAGTAAAACATCATTCCATTGTTTACAAAAATTAATTAATCACTTCCAGAGTCCATTGGCCTCGTTCAACTCGAAATTCTATCAGATCCCGAATTACGTGAACTCCTCAAAAAAAAAATGGGCCTCTCTCGTTTATTTTAATCAAGATAAAATGATTTTCCCGTTACGTTAAAAATCGGAAGTTGGTCGTACCTCCGAATGGCGCCAGCGGAATCGAATTTCGCCCAATCACCCGTTACGATATCGCCCCCCGAAGTGAAAAGAAAAAAAATGACTAATAAAAATTGAATAAACCCGTCGAAAGGAGAAATTAAAAACGAAGAAATGAGGGGGGAAGGGCAGGTAGAGTGGTTGAAGAATAGCGAAGGGGGGGGGGGGGGGGGGGGGGGGCGATAAAGCGTTTTCTTTCGGTGCACTAGCTCAAACTGATTTATGCACTGCACTCGGCCACTTGGGGCCACTAAAATCGTTCCTCACCAATTTTTTCCACTTCATTCTTTTTTCATCTATTTTCGGTTGCCGTCAGTTTCGTGTCATCGTTCAACCTCATTCCCCTTCTCGTTTTACCGTCTTTGTCGTTCCAATGAATGGCCAAATGGCAAAAACTAGAAATTAAAGAGCCTCTGGTGACTCTATGACAAATCTCGTGAGAGAGAAGGAGACAAAACAACTGCTGGACAATAGTCTCATACCTCAAAACCCCAGGCAAATTGTTCGGCTATTGTCGTCGCGAGCCAAAAGATTTTTGGAAAAAAAAATATAATATTTCGACTCGTCTCGAGGTATGGGAGAGAAGAATGAAGGGCCCCCGTGGAACCAATCGGAGGCCAGTTCGCCAAGTATTGCTTTCTCATTTCAAAAGCGGAAAATTTTGAATAAAGTGATGGTGAGAGAATCGATGTTTTTGGGGCTGTGAGGGATGGGGCAGGTGGACCGCTGAAGTCACCTGGAAAATTCTTGCGGCATTCGTTTCTATGGCTTCACTGGTTTTTATTTGGTGGGAGTTTATAAATCATGAGGAGACTAGACTGACAGAGGAAACGATTTTTGTCAAAACTAAAATTATAGAACCTCAAAAATTATGGAGAAAATAATATCTCATATTATAATAATATATTGTAATAATTACATGAAAGACGGGAATTTATATTGTCTTCCACATTATTGTGACGTCACAGGAAATTATTGGATGAATTTTGGAATAGGTAGGATGGGGTCCGGGATTATTCTCAATATAAAATTTACAAAAAATGTTTACGGAAAAAATTGAATAATTTTGGTGGACAGTGGGGAATTAATTCCGTTTCTTATTATTACTTTTTTTTTCTCAGTGGAAGATAATATTTTCTCGTCAATTACCCAGCCATTTTTAAAAAATATAAGTAGACACGTACGTTAAAAAAAATTTATTCTGAGTGTAGGAGAAAGATCAACAAAAAATAACCAATTGAGATTACGAAAGATGGTAGACTGGGAAATTTTGAGAATTATTATTGAAAGATGGTAACAATGATCCCGCAGAATCTCCTCATCTTTAGGATAGTCATACAATTTCCCCCTGTTTGATGAGATTTCTCCATTCATTCTCCTTGGTTCAGTAATTTATTTTCTCCTTTCATTGAAACTCCTCTATTTTTTCATTCCTCTTCTCATAATTTCTGTTACAACTACCCACCATCTCTCATTTTCCTCCTTTTTCTCCCTCTGATGGCTCTCATTGTTTTCGTCTGTTGGCACGAGACAGTGGAGTGAGATAATACCTAGGGATATCTCGAGCGAAAAAACACCATTGATATTTGAATATCCATTTTTTGGCCATTGTTTGGGTTTTAAAAGTTGGCCGCGATGAAAATTTCCCATCATTTCTTCCAGAATATCCATATCACTTCTGATAATTCCGCTATCTCTCTCCAGAATTTTTTTTCCAACAATGTCCACTCAAAATTCTCACAATATTTCTCTCGAGGTATTTAAAAGAAAAAAAAATGGCCAGTTTATTTTATTATCCAATAGTTAATCAATAATCGGATCCGAGGAACAAAATGGTGACATTAAAAAGTCACGCGTGAGTGCAGTACAAATATCAGAATTGATGGGAGAAATTACGAGAAATTTTTCTGTTGATAAAGAATAGAGAGTCGTAAAGTCGTGGAGATCCATCACCATAAATCCCACATTTTCTCGTGCATTTTCTATCCCTCAATGACGAGGGGGGGGGGGGGGGAGAAAAAAATGTTGCTTACCCCGGAGGTGCACATGCGGTATGAGAGTCCCCTGATGCTATCGAATGAGATTTTTTTCTACCTTTTTTCCCGCTCCAGTGCAGCCAAAAGCAGCATGTGTAAACCAAAATCGATGTTGTGCCAACACAAAACGCCATTACGATAGTGATCTTAATCCCGTGGAAGACCGTGGAGTAACAAACTCCATTCATCTCGTAATCCCTCGTTTGATCCATTGAAAGGTTCCGCCAAGTCGGAAATGGAAAATTAAGAATTGTTATTGATGACTTTCCTATTTTTCTGATAACAATTACGATTTTCAGTCCATTTCCGATTACTTCCGGGGTTGTTTCAGGGATTTTATCGGTTGAATGAAAAGCGTTTTTTTTTGCGTATTTTGATAGTTGAAAGTCTCACATGGAAATTTATTTTTTTCAATGCACATTAACTGAAGATGCAAATTTCTACCAACTGCTGGTAAAGCCTCGACTGCAAAAACAATATTTGCTAATTAAATATTCTTCTGACAGGAATTTTAAGAGAGTTTTGCTTTAAGAATTTCGGGGATTTGATGGTTCAAAAGAAATATATTTTCCAGGCTTACTCCCCCAATTTTTCTCTGAATCTCCTGAAAAATTACGATACCCCACCCAAATTTACTTATTCTTTCCTAAAAATGTCTTTTTTTGTACAAAAAATAAACCGAAAATCCTATCCCCCAATCTCCCCTAACGTCACAACAATATGAAACGTTATAAAAAAATGTCTTTTATCACTGCTGCTACGTTCAACCCGTGTCAAAAAGTGCCTTTTCGTTGACTAGTAAACGAAAAATGCCACAGTTTGCCACTCGCTGGACGTAACATCACTAACAAAAAATCTAGATCAGATACACGTGCGACGGGTTGTTTCAATTCGTGCGATTGGCAGCCCCCGTGTTCGCCTCGTGCCGCCAACTTCACACTCCTCACCACTCCGTCCCACTTGTATCAAAATATACTATTTTGTCACTGCTGCTACGTTCAGCCCGTGTCGAAAAGTGCCTTTTCGTTTACTAGTAAACGAAAAGTCGAAACTTGTAAACG
>JAPYZN010004154.1:0-12729 GCA_030522865.1 Psyttalia lounsburyi | reverse complement strand
CCATTTTGCCCCAGTCTCTCCTATTTTTTTTAAATGGGTCACTTAAATAATTTAATGAGATATGAATATCATTTGAAGGTGAAAATATCTCATTGAGTCAGTGCATCAAAGCGGGTTAGAATGAACTCTCTTGAGATATTCCCAATGTTTTGTTGGTAATATTCTGTTTCGTCTAATTTGTGTTAATTTATTATTATTAATGTTTTGAAAGAGGTCACTTGATTAATTTAACGACATGTGAAATAACATGGTAAATGCCATGATCTCCGATGTACTGAGATATGATTTGGAGGTGAAAATATCTCATTGAGAGAGATCTCATTGAGTCAGAGCATCAAAGAGCGTTAAAATGAACTATCTTGAGATATTCCCAATGTCTGGCTGGAAATATTGTGTTTCGTCTTGTTGGGGATTTCTGAGTAATGCGCGATTGTCATGCGAGATCAGAGATAACATGAAAGTAGATGTAGCCACTCAGATCTGGATCTCAATGAGAGAAGCGCTTGAGAAAAGCGCGAATGAAAGATCCGGGAGACTGATGATTGTGGATGACAAGGAAGACACTCTCAATCGCGACAATAGATATCGTCGGATTTCTTGTAATGAACTTCTACATTTATACTTTAGATGTGAACCTCCGCCATATTTCTTCGTCAACTCGTTTTGGTTAAATCCTCTCTGAGAGAGGTGCGCGCCATTATTTCTCCATCTTCGACAGATACGTGTGGAGTTTGAAGCAGTTCGCTCTTTTGTGAAGAAAGCGCATATGCCCAAATAGATGTAGACATTTAGTCTTTGACACTGATTGATGGCAGAAAAATCTGTTTTTTACATCTTGATTGACGACATCCCGACAATTTGCTCAGAAATATTCAAAAAATTGGAAACGAGCACATTAAAGTCAGCATTTTTTTACTTGGATCGTAAAAGAAGTTTCTAAAAAGTTCGGCTCCTTCACGAGTGCTCCCCATCAACATATCAATGAAACCAAATAAAAAAATTTATCAATGAACCCACACTTGAAACTCAACACGAAAATTATTTCTAAACAAAATCGTTGAGTAATCTGGGGAATTTCCCAGAATTCATTTTCAAAGTTCTTCCCTTCCCTGCAAAAAAATTAATACACGAATACTGGCATCCGCATCTGTCTACCAATATCCAGGTAGGATAAGTCCACCCTGACGATGGAAACAAGGTTGGAACAAGATATGACATCAAGGCTGGATAACCTAACCTTGAATCAAGCTTCTTTTCATCGCTTAATCACATATTGATTGAAGCATGGGTAGTAAATATGTAATCAAGCCTTGGTTTGAGGTTGGAACAGCGTGGCTGCTCAAGACTGAGATATCCAAGATAGGACAAGACTTAGTTCCATCGTCAAATCAATGACTGAATCAAATGTGAGGAGCAATGTTCCGTCCAGCTCGTTCTATCCTATTTCGAACTGCATTCATTGGACAAGATGAAAAAGATACCAATTAATTTTCTTCAAAAATTTCTCATCAATTTCAACATTAAATGGTCATTTCCTAATCAATACATGTTTAATCGAGCTGAAATTATTTAACAAATTTTTTCTCTCATCCTAAAGATAGGGCAACCGACAATTCTCCATAGAAAACCTTGTCTCCGCGTGAAGAATCCATTGTCTCTTCATTTCCAATTTAAGTTGAATTTAAATATGTCAAAATTCTCACAACAAATTTCTGTTTCATTTAGTTTTTTTCATTCAGTAAATGAGTAAATCTTTATTTTGGTGGTCCAGCAAGAAGCATTTACAGACATCCTTAGATGAGATTTGGATTGCAACCCGGATCCAATTATGACACCCAAGGTTAGCGCGATACTCAAGGCTCATCCAACGGTGGGATCTCCAACCTTGGAAACATGTTTCAATGTTCCTTCAGGCTTGATTCAATCTTGGATGTCGAGTTTCGGCCAGTCTTTGTCCATTGCCGATCAAGCCTGATCGAACCCTGTTCCCCTAGTTCATCCCAACCTGGGTATCAGCAGCCCCTCCGCGTGAGTATCATCATAACCTCTCACTACACGAAATAAAAGAGAATTCCCGAAACTTTATAAAATCCCGCAATGAATAATTAAATTTCCATAAATACCGTGATAATTTTCGTTGGCTCTCCGTGATATTTCAATTTACATCGCCGCAACAGGATCTCTCACAAACAATCACAAACACCCATGCACTGCGACACCACAAGAGCGATGGTAAAATGATTGGTAAAATAAAATTCACGGAAAGAAAATCGCCAAACTTGCCCCAACAATTTACACAATAAACGAACAGTTCGCAGTGAGTTCACTGAAAAGTTGTTATCACAATTTGATATCACTTTGGTCGCGTGAGTTAGCGCCTCTGAATGAAAACAATGGGTAAACTTGTTATCCTCATATTTCCAGTGTTGCAGTTGGTAGAACGGAAATTTTCGGTAGAATGGAGAGAACATTTGAGCCAGTGGAATCGTGACGTTTGATTAGCAATGTGTGTCAATAGAATTATGGTGGGAGTCGTTGAACATACCGCGGGATCGCTTTGTCAAAGTTGTGAGTAAGTTTGATTGGTTTGCCTTTAATTGAATGTATGGAGGAGGGGGAGGCAGTCGTACTGGGCCTATGGACATTTCGGTTGGCTCCCGCAGGAAGAGTGTAAACTGAAATGCGAATGCTGAGAGCTATTTGTCATTCTAGGAAGGATAGAGCCAATCTGCTGTGACGTCAGGACTCCCTTGCCACCCTTGCCACCCCTTTGGCTTTCCACATTGGGAGCTGAATATTTCGGGCGAATGGAGGGAAAGCATTTTTATCACAAATCCATTTTATCAAGTCGAAAATGCGAATTGTCAAGTATCGGAATTTACTGCTTGTCAGATGAAAGCGAATGTTTAATAGAAATGTCGTAGAGAAAGAGGGAGAGAGCGTTTGCGAATGGTTGATATATTTTTCAGTAACAATGCGAGTTCGACGAATTTCGTTTACCTTTTAAAGGGGAACGTTGGAGTTATTGACGATCAAAAGAGTATTTGCGTGTGGAGACCTGGGTTTTCCTGGTATTTCATTGAAAATCGCTTGCATTTTGAGTCTTAATATTGGTCGCGTTGAAGTGACTGTGAGGGTGAGGGGGCATAGAGAATTCCAAAATTCCATCCGAAAGGGTGGAACATTGCAATGAACTATCAGCAAACCTGAGAATGTTGATTCGAATTTTATTTCTAACTTCAATTAAGGGGAATGAAAACGATCAATTGGCTCAATAAATTATGATAATGAAAGTTGAAGCCATGGAAAGACTGGATATAAGAAACGAAAGAATTTTTTTCCGAATAAAAAATACGAATAAGTTGGAAATGTTAATGTTTCCGTGGACGAATTTACTGCTTGTGGGAGCGAATGTTTAAGGAAATGTTGTAGAGGAAGAGGATAAAGGGCTTTTGCGAATGGTTGATTTATTTGTCAGTAACAATCCGAGGTCGACAAATTTCGTTTACATTTTAAAGGAGAACGTTAGAGGTATTGACGATCAAGAGAGTATTTTCATGACAGAGTTGGAGGTTTTCTGGCGTTTCATTGAAAATTGTTTGCATTTGGGTTTGAATATTTGTCTCGTTGAAGTGGATTTGAGGGTGACGACGTATGGGGAATTCCAAAATCCCCCATTTGTCCTAAAGTCTCAGAAAATGTGGGTTTCAATTTTACTTCTGACTTCAGTTGAGGGAAATAAAAACAAATAATTCATTGAACAAACTAGGATAATAAGGATGAAACCCAAGGAAAGACTAGATTAAAAAAACGAAAGGAAAGAATTTTTGTTCGAATAGAAGATACGAATAAATTGGAAATATTAATGTTTCAGTTGAGGAATTTATTGCTTCTGAGATGAAAGCGAATGTTTAATAGAAATGTAGAGAAAGAGTGAAGGGAGCGTTTGTGAATGGTTGATATCGTTTGCAGTAATGATACGGCTTCATCGAATTTCGTTTCCATTTTAAAAGAGAAGAGTTCTTTGAAATTATTTGCACTACGGACGTTGGAGTTATCGACGGTAATGAGTGTTTTTCGTTTGTAATCCCTTACGTGCGACGTCAATACGACCTATCGAGCCACTATTTCGCCCTATCGGCCTGGGTCAATACATCGCATGGTCCGCTTCCGGTATCACAAAAAAAAAACGATTTATCGAATTCTAAAGCACATAATCGACTGGCGGATAACGTATTTAGAAAGTGGGTAAAGTTGTCTCGCCAGTGGACGCGTAAATTTTCCTCGAAATGTATTTTTAATATTTCTATATCGACGAAAGTTGTACCTGTTCAATCATCGTTTATGGAGAATATTCCAACCAAACGTTTCGAAAATTTTTACTGAATTATTTTTCCATCCAGCGGTGTGCTTTAAATTTAAATTGTGCAGAGAAAAATGTGAAAATAGAGCGGAGTTTTTTTTTTATGGCTAATTAACTTCACAACATTATTATTTTTTATAAACATAGTATCAATTTCATTTTGTTCAGTTTTTTTTACATTGTTCGTACTAAATGGAGATGTATTCTCCAGGGTATCGGTAACACTCAGTGAACCAATTTCAGGAAAATATAGAATGAAAATTGAGTATTCAATGACCTCAAAATTATTCAATTCCGATCATAGACTTTAAAATGGTGAGTACTGAAATTTTCCAATAGCTAAACCAATTACGTATTGCCGCCTGCCCAATATTTAGAAAATACTGAATATTGCTCTTTATATTGAGGGAAGAATCGATATAACGGCGGCAGTGAACATGTGAAGAAAACTCATCCAGAAACTTTGTACATGTCAGAAAAATGAGAAGCAATTGTTGAAAAGCAAATATTTTGCATTTCAATCCTACAAAACTGTTGACTAAATCAATCCAAGTTGAGTTGGTTTGAGAAATCAAATACTGATTTTTAAAAATATCTTTGTCTTAGAAATTAATCCAAAATTGATTGAGTCACGTTTTTTTTTGAGCGTAAGATCATATACTCTCGTTAATTTGCAATCCGCGAGTTTATAAAAATTACGGAAAAGTGACGTGCTTTTTTACAGAACTTTTCGTACTTTTTCCTGGACTTGTTCTGTAAACCAGTACGGCACTGTTCCGTAATTTTTACGGAACATTGTTTTGACTCGCAGATTACGAAACTGACACGTAATTTTTATGGAATTTTTCTCTCCGTGCAGTGACAAAAAATTATGTTCGTAACTCGTGAAAAAAATGGTTTTTGTCTGGTGGGATTATATCACTCGCCTTCGGTTCGTGATATAAACCTCCCACTCGCCAACAACCATTTTTTTTCACTTGTTACGAAATACGCTATTTCAATGGTGTACAGATTACTTTAAGAGAAAATGTAGGCCCTACTTTGTCACCGTCAACGGCTCCGAATTTCTCCAGTGAATAGTACTCGACGGTCTATTTTAATCTCAATATTTCCATTCATTCGACAGTGCAAAATCACTCAACTGGTACCCAACAAAGTGACTAATTGCAGAAAATCACGAGGATAAAATGCCTAGACTGCAGCAGTTCAGTACTCGCTGAAGCATGCGTGTCGTTTGAAGCCGCTTGCACCAGTCAGTTCGTCCTTACTCCAAGAGAAATACGTTGGGGATTATTTCCCGGAGACACGAAACTGCATTTCACATTTTCCAGCGAAACTTCACTGTAGGCAACAACAGCCACCTCAGGTTGAATCGATTAAATTTTGCCGGGGGGATTGCTCGACCGTCACATTGCACGAGTGATGGTGAAGCCTAATAGGGTCAAATTGCTAGGACAAATGGAGAGGATAGAACTGAAGGGTGCGATGAAGGGCCGAATTAAAGGGGCGGAAGAGAGGAAAAATCTTCGTGATTGTTTTTCCACGCTGGGATTAACTGCCACTCCCTTATCAACTAATTCTCAATCACGCAGACAATGGCAATCAGTGGAGGATTTTCTCAGGGGATTGTCCATGAAAATTGCATCGACAGTGTTTACAAAATACAGGGAAAAACATGGATGAGAAAATATTTGAAGTATAAAGTGAAAAATTGTGAAGTTGGGAACTTCATATTTCTATCGCACTAAAACTTGATTGACTTTTTATCTTTTAATCTCCTAGAGTACGCATAATTACGATTTGAAATTAATTTTTTAAAACTGAGGAATGTGAATTTTCACGGAAGAATGTGAATTTTTAATAAAAAAACCAACATGGGAAAACTGCTCAGCATGAAAGAAACTTTTTGTAATAAATTAAATTTTTGCTTATTCTTCTGATAGAATAACATTCTGTGGTTTTAAAATCAAAATATCTATATTAAAATTGGTAAACGATTTTTTCCGCGATTGAAATAATTATTTTCTTCACTTGATTGTGATAAAAAAATATAAGTGAGACAAGAGTAGTGAAATTTTCAAAATTTTTGAAAAATTGATCAATCTTTCATTTTTGCGTCCACTAAATTTCGGAAAATTAGGATCGAGCTATTCTTTTTCTATAAAATATTCGAAACTTGTGGAACTTTGTTGGTTTTCAACGATGTTTGTTGTCGTTATTTTACGACTAAAAGTCTCAAATTGTGTTTTTCCGCTCTACCGGCATTCTTCTCTGACACTCTACCTCTACTCGTTTTTTTCCGCTCCATTAAACCTCCGAAAACCTCTCAAGCCCCTATTTTTCGTCGGGATCGATACATCCTGAATATTTAAATGATCAATTACGCGAATTATGGATACCCCATCGAGAAGCCACGAACAAACAGGCCTGGGGTTATTAAGAAGCCATATTACGAGCTCGTTTACCCTCCAAAGGCATTCCACCTCGTTACCACTGACAGTGAGTTGCTCTTGTCAACAGCTCGATGCTCCCCCTAATTCATCCACCTGTCACTTCTGAATGTCTAATGCCTTAAAATATACATTTTTATTTTGAAAAATAGTAAAAAAAAAAACAGAAAAGTAAACAGCAACGTTATTTTCAGGATTCAAGTCTTTCATCTTCCTTTTTAAATGGAGTACTACGAGCATTGAAAAAAATATACTAAAGCCATTTTAAAAAGCAGCCAAACCTAACTGATTAATTAATTTAGAAAACCTCAATGAGAAGTGATTCGAAAAAAAATCGTGTCATATTTAATGGAACTGTGTGAAAAATCTGGAAAATGTTGAGCAAATATTCCAGGCTTTCATGGAAGAAAAAATATCCCTCAATTTTCAAAAGGACAAGTGCCTGGGGCTCATTTGGAGTGGAACAATTGGCGTTATTAGAAAATCGGAGCCAGAAGCAGTCATTCCCATAAATTTTTGAACAGTTTAATCTTCAAAGTCACTGAACCTCGTTATATTCTCGAGAGTGACTTATTCTATTGCTTGTCAACAGAGCAATTTCTGGATTATTGATCAAGTAACCGAGAACGATCATACTGAATATCAATACAGACGACGAAATACCAGGCCATCTGCACATTTTCTGATATAGAATATGAAAGAAATAAACCAAAAAGGTGAACAGACAACAATCAAATAAATAAATATATAAAGAGGGTAAAAATCGAATGCACCCGAGCGTGTTGAAGCCGCATGAGACATTGAGGTGGAAACAAATATATCGAATTTATTGTGAAAATAACGGAAAGGTACTGTACTGCACGCGAATC
The DNA here is from genome assembly GCA_030522865.1 of Psyttalia lounsburyi. Taxonomy (NCBI): domain Eukaryota; kingdom Metazoa; phylum Arthropoda; class Insecta; order Hymenoptera; family Braconidae; genus Psyttalia; species Psyttalia lounsburyi. Next base: position 5,047 of record JAPYZN010004154.1, on the reverse strand, counting down.
AACTCGCTCGAAAAATTGCATTCTATTCTGAAAATCTCTGTACGTACGATGCGAAATGCCTTCTAACTTCTCTCAATGGCAAGGACGAATCTCGGTTCTGTAACAAAGAGAAGAAAACCAGGATTTAATATCAGCGGGAAATACTGTTGAAATATTGGTGGTGATAATATTTTTTTTCAAGCAAAAAATCTCAACAAATGAGCTTTACGTACACGGAGAGAAAAATCCAGTAAAAATTACCGCTCCGATGCATAATTGCGTAGGATTTTGATCGCTCACGGAAAATTACTGTACCTCTTCAGTGAAATTTATCGACTCCTCAATAAAAGTTTTCTAGATGTGTACTTAATTTTTAATAACTGTTTGATAGAAGCTATGTAGGTTTTCGGAAAAAAATCCCCCCTTCCGAGTAAAATTTGTTTATCCCTCAGTAAAACATGTCTAGACGTGTGCATCATTTTTGTTAAAGATAGGGAATTTTACCACACGGTTGGGGAATGTTTCCTAAATGTCACAGATGCTACACGAATGTCAAACGGAAAGATAACCTTTACTAAAAAAATTCTGTCAAAAAAAAAACAACTTAATCACTTTTTTATGAGATTCGGATTTTCCTCAGATTTCGTAACAAGTGAAAAAAAATGGTTTTTGGCGAGTGGGAGGTTTATATCACGAGCCGAAGGCGAGTGATATAATCCCACGAGTCAAAAACCACTTTTCACGAGTTACGAAGAAAATTTTTCATCTCAATGCGTCGAAAAAGTACTTTTCAGACACAGCGTGATGAAAAAAATATTATTTGGATAAATTGAAAAAGCAAGAAATGTTTAAAAGACTTAAGCAACACTTTCGTAACAGAAAATTTCCTTGAAAAAAAGGGGTACATTTTTTTATTTTAATCAAATTGATTAGAATATTATCGCCTGCTAGAAGGAATAAATTATCAAATCTTCATAATTCTCTAGATAATTTCGTAATCATTGCATTTTCATCACGCTGTGTCGAAAAATTATGTTCGTAACTCGTGAAAAAAGTGGTTTTTGACTCGTCGGAGTATATGACTCGCCCTCGGCTCGTGATTATAAACCTCCCACTCGCCAAAAACCATTTTTTTTCACTTGTTACGAAATATCCTATTATCATCTGAACAAGGGAAGAACTGTTGAAATTGAAAGAAATTGTTCATTATTCACAATATTGATATTCATATAGTGCAATGAGAATCTCTTGTTTGCCAGGAGCCCGATAGTCAGTCGTTTCAGAAAATAGAGTATTTGACCGTAAAAAAAAAGGATGGAATACAACAATAGTGTGCATCATCGTGATTACATCAAGCTCTCCTCCATTTTTATATCCAAGAGAATTTCATCGTTTCGAGCGGGCTCTGTTCCCTCTTCCTTCCCCTCCTCCATTTATTTTTTATGTCGAGAAACTTGTCGAAAATGAGAAACATGTACAGTCGGCTATACCAAGAGGATCTTTCTCCCTTGCTGGCGCGTTGGCTTTGGGGGAAAAGGGAAAAAGATGAGATAGAGAGGAGGTGGAGGAGTGGGTGGCTCACTCGCACATCCGAGGATTTTCTTCAAGCTCGCCTGGCCGGAAATAACGTTTCTAGGAGCGCAGCAGTGAAGTGCCCGCTGAAACCGGTTTTAAACTCCCCGGCGTAGAATTGCCCCTTGGCATAGTCGAGAGAGAATACGGTTAAACGAATTTATCTGTATATAAATTCTCGAGTACAGCGATTCTAACTGCTAAGTACTTACGATGAAATTGAGAAAGAAGTATTAAATAAAAATGTATTGAAGAAAAGGAGATAAGTGGATGAGGCTTTTCTTTTTTCCTCGTTGTTACAATTCAATGGAAACACTCGCGGGTTTAATTAAGAATTTTCGTACTCGGTATGTTTATGAATCCTTCAAGTCCTGATTTGATGGATAATTGGTGTTAAAATTTTAATATATTTTTTATAAAAGAATTGACTCAGTCAAATCGGATGCACTAAATTTTCCAGTAATTACTGATTCACTCCATTAATGAGCGCGTCAAGAAAAAAATTTTTTTAATGTGAGATTTTCTTTGAAAGTCTCAGCTTGAGACTCTCCAAGGATTTAAATATAGATATTCAATTGGAATTGTCAAGTATTGAATTGAAATCCTCTCACGTAAGTTGAGTCTCTCAAAACTTTTAACTTCAGATTTTTAAAAGTCTCCAGATGACCTTCCACGTCTCTTCCTTAAACTTTCAAATGTCTCAATTAGCGATTATAATCGCAAATTAAAGCTCTCGGAGATATTTCTCAAATGCTCAGCTAATATCTGAGTCCGTTGACATGATTTTCCCTCACAGCCATTGAATATATTCCTCAAAGTTTCTCTCTGCGTGCCGCCCAGCCAGTGTCTCCCCAAAATTGTTAATGTAATATCAATATCTGTCCAACAGTGAGTGGTGAAACAGCCGTCCGTCACAGCATCACGATTTTCCGCTGTATTGTCCCTCAGTCCCCAGTACCCAGAAATGATAGAATTTCAAAGATACCGGCGTCACCAAAGAGCACCTACGACATTCGGTGGGTTTGCAATAGTTGCAATGTTGCCTACAATTTCAATGGTATTTCCACATGAGGAGATTTCTATTGTTTCCCCCGGTTGGATACATCAAGTGGATATCCTTCCGAGGGACGGAACTAAATATAGCATACACAATTCCTGCAGCCGGCAGTACCATCAAACTGACCAACGAGAAATACTGAGACCACTGTATCTTTGGTACGTGGTACCCCAGTCTAACAGTCTTCGTCAGTTTCACCTCTCAGCTATCGTCTGTCTCCCTTTCTCACTTCATCCGGTCGCATATACCCGGTGCTCAACAACCATCTGAGCGCACTTGTCCGTATTATACGAGATGTAGGCCACGTCTCTTGAGATACACCCAGGGTGCACGATTGCGCTGAATTATTGAACGACTATAGCTCCGATATCGGCCCCGCAGACCAGAAAATAAGCTAAACATGGAGGCTGTGGGTGGAGTGACGTTGGCTGAGCGAAAGTCATCGGATTGGGATTAACGATGATGACGTGCTGACGTTAGGAGGATAAGTGAGTTTTCATGGGGCCACTGTTGAGCTTATGTTCGTGTAAATTCAATTAGCCACTGCAGATTTTTTTTTTATTTACCGGAAAATTCATTGTTCGATATAAGTGGATCGTAGAAACTGACGGCGTACTGCGCTGAAATAAAATATTTCGCTCGTCGAATATTGTTTGAATGAGAATTTAACATTTGATGTGCACGTTTCTGTAGTTTGGCGGTCTAAAGACTATTTGTTGAGCAGAATTAGATTTTTTAGGAATACCTAGTTCTATGATTTGCGCAACTTTCCATCGGTACTCGATCCTTCATTTATTTCTTTAAAAAATTATTCGATCTCCTGTGTTTTTCTAGCTCGAAAGCCTGCGGTTTTCTGCTAAGTGCGGGAAGTAACTTTTGAACGCCCGGGAAGGGGATTACGGGAATTGAGTCCCCATTGGTATCCTTTGGTTCACTTGATCTGTTAACTCCATCTCTTGTCGAAGGAGAGGATGAACTGAACTGTTCATTAATCCACTCAAACGGTCATTTAAGTTATTGGAATGAGTATCATTTTACTAATTAGCTAAACAAAAGTGAAGCCGTCGCGTAGAGACGAAACTTGAGAGTTGAGATTGAGAATACATTTTGGAAGACAATTTTTTTTTAATTCATGAAAACATGCAAACGACATGTACATTTGTTCTGATATTTGATTATGTTCAACTGATATTTAATTCTTCATCCGGATCAAAGAGACGTTCTTTGACATTTGAGAAGCCATTTGTTTTATTCAAATAGACCATCTCTCCAACTTTCTTTGCAGTCCATAAAACTTCTTATGGGAAAGCTCTCCCCTTTTTCTTCAGCTTATGAAAAATGGGTTTCAGTAAATGAATAATTTTTCTTAAACTAAATAAAAGTACTGCGAACTCTTCTGTGCCACTTAAAATCTCTCCAGAACATCTTCTGATATATTTATCTAATTCCCTCCGTCTCGGGACTACTCCTCATTTTTAAAAACGAACCTCTCTGTACAATAAATAATAAATAGCGAAACTTGGCGTTTGAAAGGTATCACATTATTAATTTTCCGGAAAATTTTTATTGAAGAAATTATCTTCTCTAGTTTCCCATAATTCGTGAAGAACTGCACAAAAAAATTAAAAACAAAGTTTCGAATGATTTTTTTTTTGCTCCAGTTTTGTTCGACAGTCGGACAGTTTCCATTACTTGAAATTCCCTGTACTTGGGATTTCGAGGAATTGAGAGAAAAACTTTTTCAAAGTCTACGGGCGGAAGTTGAATACAGTTATTTCTGTCAGACAGTATAACAGTGAGCGCAAGTATTTGCCGGTGAGTTCAGGAGGTGGGAAAAGGGGTGGTTCGGGCGTTGAAGAGGGAAAGGCGAGCTTTATGCCCCTGAGGTATGCATACTGTGGAACATAGCAGACCCATATTTGAGGTTGCCACGAATCTAGCCAGAGGGGTGAACCGAGAGTACCTTTGTTGATGAAAAGAGACAGTGATAACCAATGGTTTTCCACTGTTAAAGGTGGCGTTAGGATGTTATTCACACTAACAATGCCACCTGTCGCCAAGTGTGTAATTGAATGGGGGAACGAATTTCGGGGATTGGAAGGAAATCTGGAGGGTCAGAGGAATCAGGGAATTTCGACTTAGGATCAGAGATCGCCAGTGATATTAAGGCTCAGTGATATTAGGGGACAGCTAATGCAAAAATATCTGCTCTTTATTTAAACATTTTTAACTCATAAGTTTACTCGTGAAATTTTTTAAAATAAATTAATAGCCTATCATGTTAAGTTTATGAAAATTTTTACACGAAAAGACAGTGTAAAAAAGGTAATTTTTACATAAAAAAAATATTTTTTGGTACTCAGTCCATGAAGCAACGTTTTATGACCGCTGCGCGGTCATAATACCCTGCCCACGGACTGAATAACAAAAAATATCGTT
>JAPYZN010004151.1:0-13815 GCA_030522865.1 Psyttalia lounsburyi | reverse complement strand
TCTACACTTATAGTTAAAGAAAGTTCATATGGACAATATAACGAAGAACTACGAGCTAGATCATTCGTCTTACGGTCGTTTGACTAATGATTTGCCTTAGTTTCATGACAGGCATCCATAAGTATATTTCGTAACAAGTGAAAAAAAATGGTTTTTAGCGAGTGGGAGGTTTATATCACGAGCCGAAGGCGAGTGATATAATCCCACGAGTCAAAAATCACTTTTTGCACGAGTTGTGCATCGCTTGCACGTGTTGCACACTTAATTTTTTGCAATACCTGCCAAAATTCGCTTTGAGGGGAGGGTTGAGGGCAAAGTGGTTTTTTTGTGTCGGCAAAGTAACTTTTCCGACACAGCGTGATGAAAAATAATTATTCAGCTCGTCGAAATCATTCGAGTTCTTTTGGAATCATGAATATAACTATTTTTTAAAATAACATATTTTTTTAGATTACTCAAATTGAAGAATTTTGTTTGGATTTCGTGGCCAGTGTCCGGTCAGTGACCTACTAGGGTTGAGTGTCGTTTCCTAAACCCCCCAACCCTGAGAAAATTCGTTGCTCATTTCTAAGAGAATATGACTCTGAAGTCAATTTGTTCAATATGAAGCGTATAATAATAAAATTAGAGATAGATAATTTCGTCGATTAACAAAGTTCCACACAAATGACAATATTTTCAGAACCTTTTGAGAACGGAAAACTCACAATACTGCCATTTTTTATTAATAAAAAATAAAAATATATATAATGAATATAATAAATAACTTAATTTAATAATATAATAAAAAAGAAAAACGTTATGAAGGTTCGATATGTTCGAGAGAAAAAGATCAAATCGTGGATGCAAGCAAGGAAACTGAAGGTAAGTCTATCATATAGCTGAAAGGATTTTCTCGAAACGTTCACTACACAATATTCAAATAAAAAAATCAATAGATTTCTGTTTTTCCCCACACCTCATCTTGTGATTTTATCGATTGCATTTCCTGGACTAAAATGGTCTGTCTTTGTGTTTCATTTTTTCAGTTTAACCTTCGGATCTTTTCCAACGTTACTACGTTCTAATTTATTATCTTTTCCGAGCAAATTATCTGAATTTTTTCTATGCAATATTTCATTGCAATAAGTGGGCCGATGAGTGTAGCTTTATAATGAAACAAATAATTAAACAAATAATTAAAGGGCGGTATAGAGCGTTTTTATTTTATTACTTAGTAGAAAGTTTCGTACTAGCAAACAAAAATTCGTCATTTACCGATAAATGTGGCTATTAGCCATGGAATTTTAGCCGGGCGCCGGAAGGGGTGAAAAATTTGATAATAAATACCATTTTGTACTACGTATCACAAACTCACAAAAAAATGCTCTTTACGGCCCCTTGTACTATTATCAACGATATTCTAAAATTATTTTCACATGAAAATTCGCGGCGTAATATTATATCAAAATTTCTATCTGACCAACTGTCACTTTATAGGATTTTGTAGGAATAACAAACAACGCACAACCGATAACTCAAAAAATTGTGGGCAATATTACTAAATGCCTATAAAGAGTCAACTGATCACATTAAAATTGCGATATAATATTACGCAGTAAATTACAATTATTACCGTGTGAAAATATTTTTAGAATATTGTTAATAATAGTACAAAGAGCGTTTTTTGGGATTTTTTGCCTATAAGTAGTGCAAAATAGGATTTTTATCAAATTGTCACCCCCTCCGGCCTCCCTTTACAACTGCATGGCGAATGGCCATACGCATAGGTAAATGACGATTTTTTTATTTGCTAGTACGAAGCTTTCTACTAAATAAAGAAATAACAATTTCTATACCCCCCTTCAATTATTTTCTATGTTTTTTCCATTATAAACTGATACTCATCAGCACACTCATTGCAATGAAATATTGCATGAAAAAGGTCCACATAATTTGCTCGAGAAAAACAATAAATTTGAACGTAAAGAACGTTCGGAAAGACAATCGATTCAGGCCTTAAATAAAAATGAAGTAAAAAATAATAATTCTACTGAAGTTTCGCTGTAGAACATTGATTTCCGTACATTTGGATAAACAACAGCACCATTAATAGAAATACAACGGGGATGTCTAAGAAATTTCTCTAGCATTTTCTATTACATTTTTCGTACGTGATTTCTAAATGCACACGATATTCTCCCTATTCGATTTATATCACAAACAGTTTAGATGATAAAAAAAACAATTACGCATATCGCGTTCCTCATTTAAGGATTCTCTGTATATATATATATATATTTTTTTTTTTAACAGAATAAGCCTAATGGCTTGGGTGCAATAAATTTAAAAAAATAAAAAAAATAAAAATCATTTAAGGATTGGATATATTGTGAATGTTTAGTAATTAGTTTATTGAGACAAAATTATTCAACATTGTTTCAATTTGCGACAATAAATCACTCAATCTGATGTTAGAAGTTAGGTTGACATTGTCAAAAATATGAAGATGCAGACGTTACGGACTCTTGACAGAAATTATATTAATACTACATAATGCCCGTGTCACTTTACTATTAATTGGAAAAATAAAAATAATGATGAAAATTAAATAATTTTGGTAGTTTGTCCAAGTGTGTTTTACCAATGTTGATTAATAAATTTGTTAAAAGACAACTATGAAATGTTTACTAAAAGTAAACAATTATTAAATTTGTTTTTATTGTAACGACCATTTGATGTCATTCAATGTTTTCAATCAAGTTAAAAAAAAAACAAAATAAAAATGATGATTACAGCATTTAACGGAAAATATGATATACAACCATTACCTTTATCTTTGGGTATGTCTTCCTTGATAAAGTACTACGTACACCCAGTAAACTGCCATGTGACCTTCGTTCGCACTCATAACGAAACCGAAATTCTTTACTGGCCGGTTGCTCCACTATTTCAATGTATATTGTACTGTTCTTATCCATCTTTAAACCTACTCCTTCCCACTGAGCTTGGCAACTGAATGTCCCTGGAAGTGTCACTTTGTGCCACCAATCCACAACTGATCGATGTCAAAATATTTTCACCTTCATTTATAGTAGTGTCTCTTGGAATCCCTGGTAAATTCTGATTGGGGAAATCGGGGCCGGTTGTCCCTACGTACAGACAAAGTGTGACAATGGGGGGCTCCAGGGGATTAAAAAGGATTTCTCATTATTTGCCGGAGCGGGTAAAGGTCAGCTCCCCAGGCCGACCTGAGTCATAATCGAGTGTAATGAAACTGAGTTGTTTACCTGCTTGAACACCCCTAAATACAGAACACCGGCAATCTCTTTCAATTCTCTCCGCCCCCCTTGTCGACTCGTCCTTTCGTCATCGAAGCAAGAGACCTGAGGTTTTATAGCATTTTTCCCCTCTGCATCGCCAGACCGACGGCATTAATAGTTGGTTCTTTTACAATGCAGACGACTAATGATTATTAACAGATAGATCCTCAGGTAGGGAAAAATTGCGGTAGGCAAACGCAGAGAATTGAAAAGTTTGGGAATTTATTTATTCGACAAAGCTATAAATTGTGTATTTGACATACTACAAGTACCACATAATAGACCCTCGTGAAACGATAAAACACTCGTTTTACTGAGTATTAACAAAGAATAACAATTCTTATTTACAAATAAAAAATAATAAAGTATATGTACCTGTATATTTTCATACACTCAATTATATGTACAAGATTTATGTACAAAAACATTCTGAAGTTAATTAATTAACTACGTATTAATTTTAACAAATGTATAAAGGTATTTTAATATCATTTTTCCTTGAGTACAAGTGATCGTTGTAATAATAAATGTCAGGTGATGTCAGTAGAGAAATTCTGTTAAAAACATTAATATCACAATGAAAGATTCTCCAGTAGTACAATTTCCCTAGTTTTAAATATCACGACGTCATGAAATTCCATGTAATACAAAAATTGTACATTGTTTGCTTGATATGAGCTGATTAAAGCTAACAAATTTTAAATTTCGTTAACTAACGGTAAAACTCGAGATTACTTAAGAGAACCAACATTAATATTCGACGTTTTTTACATGGCTTAGTCCATGATGTTATTAGGAGCTGGACACATGTTGTTCAACGGGAAGAGCTCCTGAATTGCGTTATTTGCTAGTTGCGTGAAGCTATCAGTTTGAACCTGCAAATTCATAGAAAAAAGTCTGATATTATTTCAAGGAATTATCGAATTAAAAAGTAGATTAAAAAAACATCAAAAACCCTTGATAAAAAATTCTTCTTAATTTCACAAGATAATGTTTAAAATACGCCCTCAGTCATGTATATTTGGTGAAAAATCCGGAGCGGCTGAACAACACCTAATTTGGATAATATCTTGTTTGTTTGTATTATCGTTGAGGAGCGCATTGAAAAATAAAACCTCCAATTACAAATATTTTCCTCCCGCGAAACTACGAAATAAAACTGGAAAAAAACGAAAATTCAATTTTGACGTGGCATATTAATCAAAACATCAACCAAATTTAGTGGCTTTTTTATATCTCAAATTTTATTTCGATCTTTTTAAGTAGAATTGCCTGCGGAAGTATCTTCACAATTGACGTAAGATATTTATTTCTTTTTTCAAGGCTCATATACCTTACGAAGTGAAAATAGTACATTTTGACAGTAGGCCGTGGAGAACTTGGCTGGCGGATATGCGGAACAGGAAAATTCTTTTCGGCCGATTGACAAACAATATTTTTTGTTATTCAGTCCGTGAGCAGGGTTATATGGCCGCGGAGCGGTCATAAAGTGTTGCCTCACGGACTAAGTGCCAAAATGAAATTAATTAATTAAAAGGGAACTTGAGTTTTTTAAATATTTCTCGAAAACTAGAGGAATTAGCGTTTCAAATCCAGCGGTATTGGAATCCTGAGGAGATTCCCTAAATATCTGACACGTTTGAGCCTCCCCAAACGATTGAAAATATTTTTTCTAGATCCCTATAACCCGAGAGGAAAAATTGAATTAATTGATTCGGAGGGGACTCCAACACTTTTAACATTGCTCAAAAACTAAAGGAGTGAGCGTTCTAAGTTCAACGGCATCAGATTCGTGAGATATTTTTTTACTCACTCTGTGTTCAGTTTTCAGGTCGCATTCAATCTCATCTATATTTGCAATGGAATTAGTTATAGTTCATGTAACGATAGGTTAAAAAGTGTCTCCCATACATTCGAATATAAGTGAAATAACGCTCTTCCAGAGCAATTAAAAAATTGGAGTGTTTTTCGTCGGGGTCGAGTTTTTTAAAATACCTTGAATATATTTTAAATATAATTAAATATATTTAAATATATTGCCATCATTTTTTTTTTTGTTTGAATCATGAAAGAATCACAGAATTAAACGCGTATATGAATAAGGAAGTACTGTAGGACATAGATGTGCTTAGATAAATGAAAATTGAGCCACCAGTTTCAATTTTTCCATTAGGCAAAATTATTAAATCTAATGAGTATGTATACCTTTCAATAACGGTCATAAATCAATAGATAGATAAAACCGTCTCAAAACACTCGTCAAACTTTTATTTTCAAGATATTGAGAACAGGTGAATCATTTCTCGTTTAATTGTCAATTAGTGTTGATGGGTTGAAAGTCGATAATTGAAAATTGGGTCAAACGATTATTTTTATAAAAAAAAAAAACATTGAACAGGTAGCAGAAAAAAACATAATTATTTCCTAATTATAATAATTTTGATAATTATTTCCTCGCTCGTTTGCATACCTCACAAATGTAATCATTTGCTGCCTTTTTAGGGGGTATTCCGGCACACTTCGGGTAGGCCCAACGGTCACGGCTTTGGCTATTACTATTGGGCCCCATTATTAACGCTCAGTATTTCTTTTTCGTTTTGTGGCCATCTTCAAAGTTTTCGACTTTCTAGGGTAGGATTATCGTAATGGATAATTGAGACTTAATTAGAAAATGCTACACGTTCGATTGTTTTAAATTTTTATTTGTAACTCTCACGACCTTGCTCTTTATTTTATCACTTCATACTGACTAAAAATCCCCCAAAAAGGGGGTGGGTATGTAGGGCGGGGTTGGATCTGATTGAATACGCATCATTTTTTTTTCGAGTTTTGAATTTCAAAATTTTGAAAGATGATTAACGCGGATTCACCGTGGTGCACTCGAGATTTCCAGTTGGTAGGTAACGTGACGCTCACAGGGGGACAGAAATTGTTGGGTTTTCTCGTTTTTTAGTATGCAGTCAAATAATATTATAGAATACAGAAAAAGAAATAAGAAGTTGTACATTCAGTAAAATTTAGAGAGTCTCCGTTTTGCTCCCACTCGTCCAACAAAATATTTTCATCGACAGAGGTTGTCCCTTTTTGTGGTCATATTCTGAGCCATTTGAAAATATAATAACTTCCACAAAATTCAATATATTCGAATCATTTACCAAAGTTGTTGTTTACTCTATAGATGGAAAAAGTCAAAAAAAAAGATCCAGAATTTTTTTTTCAAAGTAAAAAAAAAATTTCAAAAATATTTTTTCAATTTTTATTCATGAATAGCGTAAAAACTGATTAAAAGACGAGTTGATATCGCAATAAAATTTGTACAAATTTAAAGCATTACCCTCTTGAAGACTGTTATAGCGAAAAAGTTTTTTGTTAAAAAAAAAGATAGCTATTGCTTCGAGGTTAATTATCACTTTCATGCAAATCGATAAAAAAATGAGTTACGTATGGGTTGCGTATAATCTCATAATATCACTAATATTTCAAACATTTTGAGTCCAAAATGATCTCGGTTGTGCCAAAAAAAATGGTGAACGCCGAAAATAATTTAAGGGGGCTAAAGTGATAGCTGCGAAAACAGAAATATAAACATGACCAGTGATTCCTAAAGCTTCAAGTATAATGTATTTGAAGAATCAGATTAATAATTACCCTTTGCGTCTCAGAGAGCGAGAGTGAATGGTACAAAGTCTCTGACAGAGTTGCTCCTCCTGGCAATACCGTAAGATCAGTAGAATTCAAACTACCTAGCTGATTAATGTCGAAACTGTCGAGGTCCAGCATACTGACATTATTTTGATCCTGCACATTGTTAATTGGTGACTGATGAGGAATATCCTGTTGCTCTGGGTTTATTCTGTTTACAACTATTGGTTGGTTATTGTACATAAGTTGAGGCGCAAGAATGGGGTCTGGTGATGGTGCATATTGAGGAGTCAGCGTTTGGGGCTGAATAGGGGCGATGTAGGGCATGTCCATGGGAGACGGCGTTCTTCCTGGAGAATGATCTGTCCTGTAAGGTGAAAGAAAAGCATATGAAATTTTCTCAATTATGCGAAATTGAAAATGAGAAAATGCTACAACTTTTCTTTAAAAATGCACACAAATAATTTATACAAAAAATTCAATTCTATTGGATTGCTATTGAATTTTTTATTAGTTAAAAAAATTGTATTGAAATGTAAATATTTCAGTCCGAGAAATGTTATAAAAAATATTTCAATTGAATATTCCCTATAGGACAATTAAATAAAAACAATCAACAATAGCCAACAATTGTCTAATGTATGCGCTATCAATTTCCGAACTCGAAATCCTTTGTATGAATATATCCTTGGATCTGTGTGTCTTATTGTGTCTTATATCAAAGATTTCATAACTATAGTTTTAATTTTTCCAAAACTAATTCTTCGGTGGTTTATAGAATTTTGTAACAAAAGTACTTGGTAGATTTCTCTATTGATTATTTTTTTAGCCGATCTCTTGTAATTTTTTTATTACCTCACTCAATTTTGCAATTACTTTCTATTTTTTTGAGTGGTGGGATTAAAAATCAAAGATCAAAGTTTCTTAGAAAAATTAAGTTTTTTCTCATATAAAAAAAAATAAAAAATGGACGTTTGTAATACATTTTATCCAACTTTTGTTCGGATTATCGAACAATGGTATAGCAGCTCTATTTGAATTTCATCACGAAAATCAACTTATTCTTTGCGCTAATTTTGTTTCAAAGAGGATTATTTTAAACTGAGTTTGCGAATGCATACACTGTTTTTAGTAGTAAAAGTAGGAGTGGATGACTATTATTTATTTCTATAGTCACTCTATTGTAATATTGGTCTATAAGAATTTTTGAGCATGCATTTTCGAAGCCTGTTCTATTCTACGAATTTGGTATGAAAAATAAATAAAAATACAAAGAAAATAATTAAAAAGTTTTTCTTAAAAACCACCATGTATAGACATTTATCTATCAAATATTTATCAAAAAATCAAAGCATGTTGTACGATTTTCAACAGATTTTGCACAAGAAGTCAATATAATTTATTAACCACAAGAAGTCAATATAATTTATTAACCCAAATGTAATAAAAGGCTATTGATTCCCAAGAGAAAATAACCAAACACATCGGTCGGTTTTTTCTATTAAGTCTTTCCAAACGGGCATGAATTCCCCTGAAAAATTAATAACTCTGTTTAAAAAAAAGCTTTATTTTCATTTGTAATAATTCTGTCGGTTATCAGTTCTATTTCATCTGTAATGATTTCATTACTATTAGAAAATCTTATCTTAGTCTATCTTATACCATTTTACGATTTTTCCCTATCAAAGTAGTCCAATTTGTTTAGTTCACCTGAAGTTATGAAGGTTTTGTGGGGACATTGGAGATACTGCTCCAGTCGAAGCATAGTGTGGAGATCCTGCCCCACCTGGGACTTGAAGATTCTGAGGAGACATTGAAGATCTAGTTCCAATTGGAGCTGCTGCATACATTGGAGAACTGCCACTGGGTTGGAGTGCACTTGCATAGTCTATTATATTGTCCACTGGCTCCGGTTTTACAACATTGAAGTTGTACCGCAAGGGTTGAGGCATCATCCCACCTTCTAAATCGAAAAATTGAAAATATTGATAACAATTGATTCTCTTTCCCTTTTTTAAGATGTAGTGAAATGGTGAAACAATGTCAGTAGTCACCAATCAATTAACTAACTTCCACAATTTCAATTAAAAATATGTTGCCCGTCTATTTGTACCATTTTTACTGTTTTTTAAATCCATCTTTAGTTAAGGACTCACAAAGTTAGATCAGTGGGCAATCAGTTGTACGTTTAGTTCTGCAGTTTTATTCAAATCCAAAAAAGTAAAAATATGTAGGATGGCTGTATGTTGAATGAAATGGTGAAACTTCGTGTCTCAATAAAAGGAGACCAAAGTGAAACTAAGACACTTTCGGTTGATCAGTACTTTTTCCTCTAGTTCCAAGACGTTGCAAGAAAATTATTTTGCAAACGAAGATGTCTAAGTTTAACTTTAGTACCCCCTTAAATAATGATAAAGTTTAGAAATTGTATATTTTTAGCGTAGAAAGAATCAAAAATTTTAAGAGTTAAAAAAAAGCGATAATTATCTAAAAGGGAGCAATATCTATTCAAGGGAGATAATTGTGAGTTTGCAAAATTGCAGGTAATTAAAATCAGGATCTACACCTTTTCCCTATTTTTTAATATTTGCAAAAGCTGTAAAAAACTAAAAGCTATAGTGGGAATTAGCGTGACAAAAATCATTGTTTCTTAGCCAGCTGAGTCGCGTAAGAGATAGAGGGGATAGAATTGTGTACTCAATCTTTGAAGTGAACAACCTTTTTATCTGGGATTTTCCACGAAATGTGCGGAAAAGCATATTTTCTATATACAATAAACATATTCTTTTATACTCAATATTCTATAATATTTTGAAATTTATACTGGTCAAGATATAAAAAATTCAAAGGAAGATAAAATGCTCTGCTTAAAAAAAAGAATGTTACGGATGATTCATTAATTATACCATTTTACACGACCAAGAGATAATAAACACAAAAACATATGAAGAGTACTTCATACTTCAATGAAATAGAATAGAATTTGTAAAACTGATAAAAATCCTCCAATGATATTTTCAGATGCGATAGGAATATAGAAATTTTTGACGAAAATGAAACGTGATTTCTTCATCAAAATTTTCTCATCTTCGCAGATATTTTTTAGAAAGTGAATTTTAAGTGACATTGCCGTATGTCATGTCACCACTCCATTGCGAGAAGAATGATTGACCACTCCATAAATTGTAGAAACTACTAATTGTATTTAAGCATTAGTAAGGCTTAGCTCATGCTGTAATTACGTATGAGTAAATAAATACTTTGCACCCCATTAATTACTAAGCAGTAATGGATGATAAACAGAATGGTGTGCTTCGTGCAATCCTAAAAAGATATTGGTAAAAAATTTACTAAAATTATTTTTCAAAAACAAAATTACCACACGTCACACATAAAAACCGATATCGTACCTTCTGCATATAAACTCCAAAATTTATAATCGCGTTCTGAAAAATGACTTGGACAAATACTAATGAACACGCTTATTACGGTAATAAGGTATACATATATTTTAATGTATAAGTAGATTGTTCATTACAATATTCTAAATATAAATTCATTTTGCCTTTCCAAAACAGTATTTTTTCCGCAAGTTAAAATAGCGCCGTCACAAATATTGCACATATTTTTCATAATTCTTAATTACATAAGAATCACTGTATGAATTAGTTCATTACATTGTTTCCTTTTAATGTTCAGCATTAGGATATTCTATTTCATCATCATTTCACTTCATTTTGAGCTTCACAATCTCATTGAAATATATGAAATATTTTATTTGAGAACTTAATTCAACGCCTTCAATATTCTTTTTCCATAAAATACAAAAGCTCATCAAACAGTTCCGTCATATAAAATGCATCATTACAAAAGTATAAAATACACTAGTTTCATGAATTTTGCACGACCAAAGATATTCGGTACGTTAAGGACGTAGGAATATCATTTCCATAAAAAAACTACTTCCATCAACAATGAGAATTCTCTCAAAAAGCCACTTAGGCACCTCAATTGGACATTTCCATTAGCATTTAAGGCTGGCACCTTCAGTTATTGAATGAAATAGAGATAAAGCAATTAATTTTGTTAGTAATAATTTGACAGGCCATTGATAGCCGCATATATTCAATGACAATGCGATGAAATTTTTTTTATAAAATAGTTCACCATAACCAAGTAGTCCCAAAGCAACAATAAATATTGGCATAAAAATATCCACATATTCTTTCTCTATTTTATGAGAAAAATACTCACGTTTCTCAGCCTCGGCTTGTAAATTACGTAGAACAAGCGCCGTGGGACTGGTATTAAACTTTTTCCTCTTTCTTTTTAATGAATCTGGATCATCTACGAATGTTTATTTCATTCCAGAACATTAAAACAACTCAATATTATTCTTCACTACCATGAAAAATAGACTATTCGTTTTTTTTTTTTCATTTTTAAGTATAAAGGGAAATCCAACAAGGCCTCGTGTTTTTGTACGTCAACACCAGCATATGAAATCTTATACTTGTTAATAATATCTTAAATATACTCTGTTGAAAAAAGCCCTATAACAGAATTAAGAATTGAGGAGTAATGAGAAAATCAAGCGGCAAGTGTTCTTTAGTATTTCTTAAATAATTCAATTGTATTAATAGGCCCGATTTCCTCATATCTCCCGTCGTACATTTATCGAATAAAAACTTAACAATCTTCCACAATTTGACTAGAAAGGATTGAGAATCATAAGAAACTATCGCCTACGAAAAAAATGCAAGTTGTCAATAATTCAACGAGTAGGTTTGATGCTCCCCCAAAAATTCAGGAGCCATATTTCACAATAAAAAATTAATTTGAGCACTCTTGAAGCTGCCAAAAAACATGAAAAATTTCTGAGCATAACAATTGAAAACATTATTATGTTTCCTTGGCTTCAGTGACGATTTTGCCACCCTCAACAGGACTGTAGTAAAAGGACATTTCATCAAATTCGGAAGCAGTAGCATGTGGTGCCATAGCAGTGTAAAGAGCATAATGCTCAGCCTCAGTGAGTTCAATTCCATACGGTGGAGACTCATCTCCATCGATTTCAAAAGACTTAACACCAGTAATGCTAGTCACACTTGGTCTAGACAATTGATTCTGACTCTGAAACTCCTCCAAGCTATCTTTAAAAGCTCCAATGCTGTGTCTAAACGATTGATTATCCCTTTCCTTTTTGTTCTTCTTCGCAAATAATTTTGAGAAGAGACCCTGCTTGGGTCTGAGAGTACCAGGGAGTAAAGGCAATTTCTTGTGGGGTGCTTCTGAACCTGTCACACTCACAGCTCCACAGGAAGTTGTTCGGGGTAAAACGGGCATTGACGGCATTTTTCGGATTCTCTTTGGTGGAAGTGGAGGCAATTTTTCCTCATAGGCTCTCGTAACATCTCTTTTGGCGGCCAAAGGAGGTGGACGAGGAGGTGGAATATTTGCCTCTTGACTTGGGACTGCCACATCCTCATATTTTCTATCCTCTTTTAAATCATAAATATCCACTGGATTTTTCATGGCCATCTGGAGGCTGGTGTAAGTCTGATTATCACACACATCCACCTCCATCTGATCCCTCGAATCACGATTTAATGTTGCTTGCACCATTTTTTCGTGAGTGTCGGCATAGATTTGATCAAGCTCTGCCACTTCAGTCAGTAATTCATTGAGTTTGGGATCATTTTCATTATTCTTACTGTTTGAATCATCTAATTTTTTAGGATTTTCAAACTGATGATTCTTTTGCACCCACTTTCCAACTTCAGAGTAATTGAGCCAATCTTTGTCCTCAGAAGGTTCAATGTCATTTGTGCTCATTTTCTCTGGCTCGTATTGAATTCTTTTAGGACTAGAATCGTCCTTCATGCTTGTTGGTTTATTTAAGGAGGTTACTGATTTTGATTCTGAGATAATTGTTATATCGTTATTTTCATCATCGACGATAGAACGTTTGGGGGCGAAGTTCTCTTGAGAGTGGCTCAATCTCTGTGATGCACCGTTTTGCGCACCTAAATTATTTTTTACATGGTAAATATCATTTAGGGCACGTAAGGCTGACAATTTTCCGCTTGTGCATGTGAGGTCGAGCTCGTTGTTGTTAAACTCGTCGATAGACCGAGATATTTTTTGGGAAGGATATAACGACGCCTCGGCGGCGAGGATTTTGCTGAATGTCGTGGGGTCTGCTTTTTTTCGCGTTAACGCTCTACGAAGTGACCAGAAGTTTGGCCTACCTGCACCTAAGGGGAGCATCTGAAAGGGAAGAGGTTCACTCGCTGTTCCATCTGAGGGCCTTCTCAGTTGAATGTATACCTGGACGGGTTGGTCGACCTGCTGAATGCGGTAGGTAGGAGTTTTGAATGCTATCGCAAACTGAAAAGTAAAAACGAGAAGAAATTATGAAATGCTTGAGATAAACATGGATTTTTTTTGGACTCGCGTTTTGAATAATTGGGATTTATTTTGTTCGTGAACATTTAATGAAAAACATTAGACACATCTATGTGTAATATTCATTCTTTTGGAAATTGATGGTCATTTTTCCCTACGATTGGGGCCTTGCAAAATCTCTTCTCCAATGTTTTGTAATTTTTTTAGTACCTAAGTTAAGAAGAAGTTAAGTAAGAAGATGAGATTTGAATGTTCTAATTTTCTTTTTTGAATGACAGGAATGTATTATTCCTGATATAGGGTGGTTAATGTACTGAAAATTTTGTAAATTGTGTCACGAAAACTGCCCGAAAAACCATTGAAAATTCTTTTTCTCCCCGGCGGGAGCAAAGTACACACTTCCCTCCCGCTGCGCGGGAGGGAATTGTGACTTTACTCCTACGCCGGGCAGAAAAATCATGTT
>JAPYZN010004149.1:0-10231 GCA_030522865.1 Psyttalia lounsburyi | reverse complement strand
GCTGCAGAAAATTAGCTCATAAATAGTACTCCCCTGATCAGTCATTATATTGGCTCAGAAGTGTCACCATAGTCGTTCTCCATAGAGCATCTGCCGCCGTAGTTGCCCTGCTCGGAAAATAGGCGAGCAGAATATTTTTTGAGGCTGCAGAAAATTAACTCATAAATAGTACTTCTATCATCGGCTGCCATCTTGGCTCAGCAGTTTCGCTATAGTCGTTCTCCATAGGGCATCTGCCGCCGTAGTTGCCTTGTTCAGAAAATAGGCGAGCAGAATATTTTTTGAAGCTGTAGGAAATTAGCTCATAAATAGTACTCTGCTCATCAATCATTATATTGGCTCAGAAGTATCGCCATAGTCGTTCTCCACATAGCATCTGCCGCCGTAGTTGCCCTGCTCGGCAAATCGGCGAGCAGAATAGTTTTTGAGGCTGCAGAAAATTAGCTCATAAATAGTAGTCAAAAATTATCTGGCCAATTTAACCAAATTAACCATATGGACTGCCAGGTTTATGGACTCAATCAAAAATGTGTTTTAAAAAAAAAACGGGCGAAGCAGAAAATTCAAAATCTTGGGCAGAAAAAAGCTCATAAAAAGCTCATAATTTGGGCTTTTTTTCGGACCCCATCCGCCAACCTTGGACCGCCAGCTGAACGGAGCTGACTTTCTCTGTAAGATTCGGAAAACCTAAAAGGTTGGAGTAGTGGAAATTTTATTGCACTCAGTATAGATAGACCATGGGCCTGACTGGCTATCTTACTCACTGTTTAGTTACCTCTTGTAGTGTAAAGTGCCTCCTGATTGTGTAGAGTCATATTGGGAATTTAATAATAATAATTGTTAAACCAAAAGTATCCAAACTGTTTATTAATTTGGATTACCATAACCTAATAATATCTGATGATAAAAATTTGAGAAGATATCCGTCGTCAAAAATATGGATGAACATCACATGAAGATATTTTACTTTTCTAAGTGTGATGTTTTGTTGCTTTTAATTGGATAATTATTTAGTGAGATAGAGTTTGACAAAGTATAACTGCATAACAGTGGAAGGATGTTGATTAAACAAAGAAAAAAAAAACTAAAAGATGTCACAATGAGAATTGAGGGAGCCTAAAATGTGACTATTTTTTTTTCTAATAAAATAATCCCAGGAGGAGAGATCCGCTGTTAATACTTTTCCTTCTCTTTTCCCTCTCTTCTATGAACAGTGACCACCTTAATTTATTTAGGGCTTTTTTAATAATCGTCACAATAAAATTAATCCATATTGAATGTATTGAATTCAACACTTTTTAAATCCCATCATTTCCCCGCCATAGATGCTGTGTCAAATCCCCGGTAAATCAGCAAACTTCAGTGTCATTAAATAGATTCCAATTTCTCGACCAAAAAGTTTGATAAATATAATAAATCCCCAATTATTACCATTTCCCCTCACAAAATTCAGCAGAATTTTCGAGATTCACAAGTGTCACTGCAAATTATTGATTCCCCAAAACCCCATATTTTCTCTATGCATGTACGAATAAATATTCACACCCGCCAACCACAACTCTAAATTCCCTAAATCAAAAAGCAATCCCGGCCAACCCAATTGCCTATCCAGTCAGAATAAATTAAAAAAAAAAAAAAATTGCATAGTTTCCCCGCGCGCCGCTTAACTTGACAGAATTTGTGGCAATTTCCATCACTCCCTATCTTAGTAAATAACTGCCAATGAACGCAGTCAATCAGAAAAATTCCCCAGGAAAAACATTCTCATTAAGGCCCGGGTGTAATAGTTCGTAACCTCTCTGCAAGTCGGGAATTATGTCTGTTCACGATTTGATCAGTATTTCACGTGTAATGAGTGACGGAGATTTCGAGGTGATAAATTATTACACCCGGCCCTCAAGTCGAGAAGACAAAAAAATAACACCACAATGTTGAATTCCTCAATACACAAAAACGTGTGATCATGTGTTTATTCGCGACTCGTACGATCCACACATCAACAGGACAAGAGGAGGGGGGATGGGAATTAACTTACCTTGAGGCCGAGAATCCACTCGTAAATTCACTCCTGTTTAGTTTAAACTCCAACCATTGTTTGTTTATATAATCCAATTCACTGCATTCCAACACTGTATCCATTTGAGCGATGATATTGATGTTATCCACATGATGCACATATATCCAGAAATAATAATTTCTCCAGCACTGTTTACTATTGAAACACCACCAACACTTTAAACCATCGAGTTAAAAATCAAAGAATATATGTAAAAAAAAAAAAAGATGTGACAACTTGGGGGAAAAAAACCATAAAAATAAATTTTAAAACCAGTAGAAAGAAATATCGCTGGTGACACTTTCAACGTCTTCGTATTGGCGTGAATTCTCTCACTTTAAATTCCAGGTGCGACGTCCTCTCGGTTCGGCGGAAGAGAGCAAATACATTGCGACACAAGAGGACGTGGAACAGAAATGCGGAATAAGAGAAAAAAAATAACACATTGCACCCATAGAAGACGAGTGGTAGTGGAGAAAAGGAAGTGTGGGAAAGAGAGGGGGATGTGTGCGGACTGTACGTGATTGCCGTTGTAAAAATAAAAATCCCTAACATGCCAGAGGTGTCTCGGTCCCTCCAGCATTTCGATAACATTTTCTGACTATTTCGTATTGTTGTCAATGGAAAATTCCATTACTTCCTATTTTTTATTAAGCTGTTTTTTACATGCATCAAGCTTTTTCGGGAAACGTTTTTGGGCGAAAAATTCAGGAGTCGATTTTGTTTTTTTTAGAGGGGGATTATTTGATTGATTGCGTTTGAGGCTTAGAAATGTCAATTTCAGACTGGAATACGTTAACCTAATATTATATAATTCTCTCTTTTTTTTTTCGTGCCTAGAAATGAGATCCAAGGTCCGAGTGAAAATTTCCAATTACCTTCAGACATTGAAATACACACCCCAAAGAGAGAGGCTCAGATGAGTAAATTCGACCGCTGAATTTCCCCAATTTGGAAAATTAAAACTTACCCGTGTGTGGGAAATCTGTGCTGAAGATGCTGTGGCTCGTAGTACTGGGTTGTGAGGGCTCGCTCGTCCAACGTGTGTTCAGTCGCGTGTGCCTTCGCTGCGGATTTGATATCCATGAACGCAACCGTCGCGGAAGCGCCGGTGCTGGCTGTACCACCGCTGCCTGTGCTCCCTGAGCCACCGCCAGAGCCACCCTCGTTTCCCTCGCCGATTGTACCACCGGAACCACCGTCCACGGGGCATTCCTCGCCCCGTGGCAACAACTTGACGCTCTGCACGCGTCCATACCTGCGAAAATTCCATAAAACATTAATTAATACGGATCAATTTTTGTACAAAAGTACACGTGCAATTGGCAATTTTCCAAAATTCCAGAGAGCATTAATTAATGAGAGTTGGTTTTTGTGCGAAAGTAAATGTGCAATTGGTAATTTTGTAAAATTTGTCGATTCATTTGAACAATATTCACGTTCAGCATTCATGAAATTATATATTTATTCCAATCTAAATGTTCCAATTGAACAAAATTTGAGTCATTCTAAATAAAATTTTCCAATAACTAAAAGCCTTTCCTGCAATTTTGTGTCGTTGAATTTTCCTCGACATCACTGGACTTCTCTGTGTATTGAACCCCACGAGCTATATCGTCATCAAACTCGATAAAATTCTTTCAAACCCTAAACATTAACTTTCCATCTCCACAAGTTCCCTCAACTTCACTCCTCCAATCCCTAGAAACGACCCTGTTCCCTTCTGTTGCTAGGCAGTTCCTAGTCCCAGAAAAACGAAAAACCCAAGGCATAATGAAACCAACGTCCACAAAAACCTCCTCCGCTGGCAAAAAAAAAACCTTCAGGATTCATTGGCCGCATGGCAACCCGGCTTTGGAGGTTTTCCTCAATGTATATATACGGGTTTGTTCAACGATCTTTTCCCGGAAAAGGGAAATAAGACTGAAGAAAAAAAATGCCAATTCCCTGATCCAAGACAGGCTTGGTATGCCATCCGGGCTTTCCATAATACCGGACACAAGCCTGCTAAATTAAATCAAGTAGAAAAAGAAAGCTCCTCTTGAAAAAAAAAGCCCTCAACCCTCTGGAGGGGGGTGGCAATCATAAAAACCGTATATACGAAAGGCGATCGAAACTTTCTCGCTGCGTTCGTATTTACGCAGATATAAAAGACAGTCATCCCCTCCTCGGAGGTACCATCGCACGATGTTTTTGCACCGAGATGCCATGACGGCTAACTTAGTGTGGGTGGAAGTGAGAGGAGTTTTTGGACTCCGATACCTCCAGTCCAGCGCAAAACGCATACAAGAGAAATAGATTCTCAAACAGAAAATAATGATGGCTCTCTGGCATCGCAAAAAAAAGGCAGGTAGAGAATGGGTATTCTTGAGAATAAAAATGTACGTAACAGCGCGAAGCAAGAGAGAGAGAGGGAAAACTGGCAGCGGCCATTGGGCAATGCGGAGAACAAGTGGGGGGGACTCCCCACTGAGGGAACGCGGAACGCAGTGAGCGGAGGTTCGATGGTGCGCAGGCGCTGAGAGACCCATTGCCAGCCAAAGTTTCTCTGGGAGTCGCCCGTTTCACTTTGCGCGAGTAACAACGCACCTCAATCTCCACGTCAATAATTTATTAATTTTTTTTTCTCATCCAGAAATTAATCACACTTGGATTTATTTCAGTATAAAAATAACAACAACACCAATGGACTCTATCGCCCCTGATTTTTATCAGTTGTTTTATCGATTATCTTGACTGGAATATGAAACAATATGGGTGCTTACGACCACAGGATTTTACCGATAAAGTGGATGGAAGTTTTTACAAACGCTCAAGATTATTATCGGGGAGATAAAGAAAGACTCGATTAGCCGGAAATTGCTTGTTCTGTTCAATTGAACAATTGCACTCCATTTTCTCCATTTTAGTTGTCAATTTTGTCCATGCCATTTGCACGGAGTTATCGACTTTTTTTTGGAAAAGGGTGGGGCACTACGACCTAGCAGAGACCCCCCCATATTCCATTCTACGCAGTTAGTTTATCGTCATTATTCTTTTTTTATTCTTGGACACTTCGTCAATTACTTCAATTGGATTTTTGGCTTTAACGTTACTTCACAAGAGTGCTCGTCATTTCGTGCGTGAATAATTATTGGTTTATTTTTGTTTATGATGAATATTCACGATTTATTTCGTTAAATTGAGTCAAGGCTAGGCTGGATTCTGTGTCGGTAAAGAAGAAAAAATTTTCATTATATTCATGTTCTGGGCTTTTCGTGAAATGTCCTTCTCCCGAGTTTATTCCCCGACGAATTTGGATCAATCCAGAATTGACACGAAAATAATGGAAACCCATACGGAATCAGTGGATAATTGAAGGGAGTAGCGGAGGCAGCTGACCACAAGGTTCACCACAAAATGGCGGCCGTTGTGTGAAGCGAGAGGAGTAAAAATACAAAATAATCGAGCATTGTGCCCCTTGATTGTCTCACTCATGCTATATTTATCCCCAGTGTTTTTCCTCCCTCGATATGAAATATAAATTCCCGCAACCTTGAGACAAGATAATGCTATCAATTGAATAAATAACTAAAACAATCAGTTACTGTGCTAAAAGACCCAGTAATGTGAAAATATATGCTAATAGTGTTATTATATCTCCTCTCATGCCAACCAATGCTTGATTACACTTCGATGGAATACTTTGCCAGGATTAAATTAACAAATGAGATGAAGAGGAAAATCTGCGAATAAATCGCCTAGTGTTTCGTGTTCATTCTATTCTTTTTCATTCCGTTCTGTCTGATTTTTTTTCTCTCAGTGTACAATGAAGACGCATATATTTTATTAAATATTTTTTTTTTTAAGTTGAAGATTCGTCTCTTGCGCGCACATACCGTGAACGCCCTTTGCGATATTACCAGTGCAACTCACGCAAGCGTCGCCTGAGCCTTCTCCGAAGGTAGGGGAGGGCTAGGAGCGAGGATAGGGAGGTCGAAAATGGAGGGGAATGAGGAGAACCTAGGGGGAAGGGGAAGGTGGGTAAGTACCACAGTGGCTGGTCGACTGGCGAGCAAGTCGTGAACCATGGACATTGTTTCCGTCTCTTTCCTCCTCCTCCTCCTCCTCCTCGCCCCCCCCCCCCGGGGCATCATGCGTTCTTTTTCACGTATAGTACTGATTCTGAGGCGAACCACGAAGCGAATGGAATAGAGAGAAGTAAAAAAGTGGGAGGAGGCCACTCGTCGAGGAATTTTACCCGGAGCAGATTTGCTCCCGGGGCTACTCGGTATATGTCGCATCCGAGGATACAGATTCTCTTGGTTTCTGGCTTGGAAACTCTAGGGGAAACTCACTCGCCCCCTATTTCGCCTGGACCGCTTCAAGTTGGTTTATGAGATGGCATTAGGAAGCCCCCGCGTGCGATTCCCATAAACTAGGGGAGTCTCTAGGTCAGACTACTGTCTCGTTTTAGTTGGGGTTTTATGGTCTGGGGGGAGGGGATTTAATGGGTTTGGATCGGCTGGAACGTCTTGGAGGTTTTTTGAAGCTGTTGGAGCGATGGGCAGGGGGATTAGGAGGTTGCAATGGGGGAATATGGCGGAATGATGGATTGATTTGAGAGGGTGGAAGTTGAGTAGTCAGTTACGTCATTTGTATAAATTTTTGCAGCAAATTCCCAATACGCTTGAGGATAATTTTTATCGAGAGATGATTTCATTGAAATGTTGAAGAGATTCGTTACTTGAGGATTAGGATTTCGTGTAAAACATCAATGGAAATGGGATTTTTTAGCGCAGGAAAACATTTCAAAATTCCACTCCTGGACGATTTAGTTTGTCAAGGAATGAAAAACCGATCTTCGACATTTAATTAAACAAATTTTCGCAAAATCCCTCCCATGAAGAACAAAATATGTTCACCGAAAGATTATGACATATATTTCAATGGAAAAAAGGTCACGTTATTGTTGCCGTCGGCCGCGCGAGAGAACCAAAGAATTAACAAAAAAAATATGCAAAACCCCTCTTGAAAAGACGTTTTTGTAGGTGTGACAACATCATCGAGACAGCAAAACACATGAGGAATGAGCCAAGAGGCTTATCACTGCTGACCCGCGGCGAAAAAATAAAAATAAGAACGAGCGTCGAGAGGATTCATTGGAAGGAGTAAGATAGAGCTCAAAATTGTTTACGCAGGCTATGCCACTATCTCGAGGTCCACACATCCACGTCTGCGCCGAGTCAGTTGCCTTCGCCGAGAGACTTTGGAACTCGCTTTACAGCATATATAGTAAAGTAATCGTGATTGAAACACTGACGCACATATCCAACTGTCTGGCGATGTGGCCTGATATACAGGTGCCTTCGAAAATATCCAAACGAATTTCAAACATGAAGACAAAAAAAAATACGGTATTGCATAATGGCATGTTGTTGTGGAGTCCATTTCAGATGTTATGTAGACGATAGGATTTTAATGAGAAAATAAAATGGCATTATACTCGCGAGGGAAATAAAAAAAAATGGAATCAGTGTTTCGAGAATGCAACCGAAGAAATGACACTCTAATTCAATAGAACTTTCCGGTCGATTTTTTATGTTGATTTGAATGAAAAGGTTTTTAATCATGCGGCATAAATCATTCGATTGACTTGAATAAGTCCTCTGGAATTGAATCAATGATTCATTGGATCTAAATACAAGATCATTACGTGATTATAAATTTATTCTCTTCATCTTTAAGTACTAAAATCTTTATTTAGATTTTATCAGAAGAAAATATTGAATGTGTTGAAAATTATTCAGCTGATGTGGATAAGGATTGAAATAGAGACGAGTATCAAGTTGATAAGAAAGCTTTCGCTATGACTATCAGAAATTTTTGTCTAATCCCAGCAATTTTCAACAAAATTTTTGAATTTTTTTGTTTTTGCTACAGGGAGAAAATGTTTTTAGTAAAAACGGCGGGATAATAATATTCAGTATGTTCAACAATAATTATGCACAATTTTATTGAGAAGTTGGGAAATTTTTTATGGAAAATTTGATAATTTTTCTTAAGCAGTCTACATAAATTAAACACACATCTAGAAAAGTTTTACTAAGTAGTCAAAAAATTTTACTGAAGTGATACGGTAATTTCCTCTGACCGGTCAAAATACTACACAATTATCTATAACGGAACGGTAATTTCTACTGAATTTTTCTCTCGACATACTTAAATCGTATTCGAAGTCACTTTGTAGAAGTTATCACATTGGACATAAAATTGTAATTTTTTTACGATAGTCAAACCCATTGACTCGATTTGTATGAAGTTTTGGGGAAAGTTCCGAAGTCTTTCAAAGTTAATTCAATAATAATAAACCATTTCCTCGAGTTGTAGGAGTGATAAAATGTAATTTGATTTATCCTGCCCTCTGGTTACGTTTCCCCAGTTAATTCGACCTCTGCGGAGGGCATACAAAGTTGAAATAGCACAAACAAACAGTGTACGTGATGCCTGCGCTAAAGTTCTGGCGTCTTTTAAACTCAAAAATGCCCGAAGAAACACTGAATTTACAGAATTGGAAGCTCCGCACGTGCCACCATTGTCTCCAAGACAGCCAGAAATTCCCGGTGAATTCAATGTAATTCAGTAATCTCCCCTCCCTCCCTTGCCCCCTTCTCTCACTTCGCCTGATCGATACTGTCTCAATGATACAATAAATGCGACAAAATAGGATTGGGTTGAGAAGTGCTAGAACTACGAAAGCGAGAGCTTGGGTGTTACGACGCCCGTTTGTCTTTCCACGTTTGAAATAGGCGGGTGAAACGAGAAATCAATACCATCGGCCAACAGTCGAGGGTCGAAGAGGCAGACTAGAGAGGAGGGTTGCTATACATACGTAGACACTCGATGTTTACACAATCGTCACTTAATTGTATATTTTTTATTCTCCCGCAGGGCTTTTGCGCTGAAAATAAAGTCATTTCCAGCGAGGGTTGGACGCTTTATTTCACAAAGAGCCGCAGAGCCCGTCACGAGAAAAAAAAAATGCCATTGAAGAATGAGAAAAATGCGCCCCGAGAAATTACCCATTTCAATTAAATGAAAGTTTATTCGAATATTTTCCAATCATTTTTAGTGCTTTTTTAAAGCAAAGTAAAACGGACAAGTCTCGAAAATCAATAACAAAATATCTTACTCCGAGGAAATAAAAACTTTCTTCAGGAAATTTTGTACTGATTGCAAAGATAAAAATAGTTAATTTATAATAACAATGTACTTGCTTAAGTTAAGTCCAGCTGGATCGATTTATTAAAACATTTTGTAACGTCCAATAATTTGTAAAGAAGTTATTTTCTCCTTGTTCTGCAAGTACCATTTTTTGGACAAGTTTAAGTTTTCTTGACGAAAGGTCAATTAATTTCAAGCTTGTCATGAAAATTTATTTGAAAATTTTCTATTAAATTTCCCAATCCCATTTATTCATTTATCTCAATCACAACAATATTTAAAAATTCATTTATCTGCTCCTGTCATATATAAATAAAAAGGAAAACAAATTTGTTTAAGTTCGAATGATACTTAAAAGCGATTTAAAATTTTTATCTAAATATTTTGTCAAAGGCCCGGAGGGAAATAAATTTCCATTTAAAAATTAGGGAAATTAATTTCGAGATCGGACGAGTTTTCATCAAATGGCATGTTGTTTGGATTTTTTAATGATAATTTTAAAGATCGTCTGATAATTACTTTCCGCTGAGTGAATTTAAATTTCATGTAGAGAGGAAAAAATGAAAAAATTTCATATTTAATTCGGACTAAACTTTCAAGTGTTATTTAAATTATATTAAAATTTATAGTCCAAAAAAAGTGCATTTGCAATGACGAAAATCTCAGAAAAAATTTGACGATTTTCTATTCGATAGAGTTTTTTAAAATAAATCCACGAAAATCTACCAAAAATTATAAAAGCTAAAAGGTTTATTCCATATTACTGTGTTTTTTATTTCATTCTTAACCAACAGCTTTTATTCACCTCAAAAACCCATCGATTTATCGAAGAACGAACGATTCACTCCCCTCAACTAAAATCCATTGAGTTCCTATAAGAGGCATTCTTTGTCAATCCAGCCACCTGTTTTTTTTCATGTCTCCGAAAATTCTGAAAAAATTCTATCTTTTTTTATGGGCTGAAAGGACACC
>JAPYZN010004147.1:0-10647 GCA_030522865.1 Psyttalia lounsburyi | reverse complement strand
CCGCAGTTGTAGAGGGCGAGCGTGTAGCTCGACCAATGCATAAAAGTTAGACTTTCTGCTTCAAAATCGCAGCAGAAAGTACGTACTTTCGACCGAGGTGTGAACAAAAAATGTTTCTATCCTTAACGCTTTTTACAACTTAATCCCTTGCAAGCCATGCTCAAACTCCATCCGTCTTTCACAGGATCAGTTTATGGTGCGTGATTGTTCCATTCTACCTGAGGAGGTTGAGGACGTCTTACTCTCTACAAGCATGTATATTTTTTTTATCCAATTTTCTCTTTCCCTTTCCTAACATTCTAAAAAACTCTAAGGACAGAGAAATGTACAGGCAGAAATGTACAGGCAGTTCCTTGGTATGACTTCAACCGACAACTTCAATCACTTAAATTCATTACACTTATCCGAGTCCATCAACCAGAGTTTTGACATTTTTTCAAACACATCAGCAACTAAAATTTGAAAGTAACTGTTTTTGCAATTAAACCCAATTTTACCGACAAATTTATGTTTTGTATAATTGTTTTAAAACCGAAGTGACCTTATTATTATTGTATAACAATAAATTTAGTCCTTTATCCTTTCGCAGGAAGTTGAATCATTCGCTCGAAAAGTGCGCGGGATCATTTCATTAATATCACGCACAAAGATGTTGTGGGGTATTTGCAGCAAATTTTTTACCTTTGTGTGTCAACTTCCATAGCAATATGTCTTATTGAGATGAAATATGATCAGAAAAATACTTCACCTCTCGTTGCACTTATAACTCACCTTATTCTCGTCACAGCTGGAATGGGAAGTCCAATATTGCTGTTCCGGAAAGTCTAGAGAATTGTTGGAGTGCATCTCCTGTTTACGAATCAATGAGGATGTCATTTCATAATTCTTGATGACTCTGGATGCATCCGCACTGCATTCGACGATTCCCGATTTTTCAACGGATCAATGGGCTCGAAATGCTGATGCCAATAGGTGTATTGTGACTCGTTAGTTGACGGAATTGATGGGGAATTTGTGCTTTCAGGTGTTTATAACCCTCGACACTCGATGCTGGGTATTGTTGAATTTTCATTCAAGCTTTTTTTTCTTTTTTGTACTGATCAATCAATTTTAAATGCTTTTTTTAGTTAGAGAGAAATATTCTACTTAGTGTGTGCGCTAGTAATATACGATGACATTAATCACAGGAAACTCTGGGGTGAAATAAAAAATATTATTAAATATTTGGAACATTTAGGTACGAAATATTTGCTAATTTAATGATTCTCTGGGCGAAGAGAATTTAATAAAAATTAATTCTTAATGAAGTTAGTGGGGATATTGGGAGGATTACGTTCATGGGATTAAGTGCTTTCGTGAGGTATCTAGTGAGTTATTTAATTTATCCGGCAAGAAAGATGGGCAAAGTTACTTTGGCAGACGGAATTTATCGTTTTACGTTTTTTTCTTTGTCATTGGAGGAGGATGAATATTTTACCATGATGAGTCGATGAACACTTCAGCTTTTATTGATGATTGATTGTGAAATCAAGTTAAACCTGTTTGCAACGGATTTTAATCAGAACTCTCGCTTTGTGAACATTCCACAAAAATATTTCTACAAAATATTCTATACGTGTATAATGATTATATCCTGAGCGATTTACCCAGCTTTCTTTGGAAACCCATAAAGAATGCTAGAGGCTGGATCATCAATCTTGGTTAGTACGGACATTGAGGTTTCAATCTTTCATGAATGGATACAAATGCACTGAGCAGCCAATATCCCGCGTTCGAAATCCAACCACTGCTTCGAGCTGGTTCGCAATCTGAGCTTATCACTGATTCCACTGATAGTCTAACGGATTGTCGACGCTATGCAATCACTCTCTACAGAAGAGCATTGATTAGTTGGACATTTCGAGTGGACTTAAAATTTTGTTTCATTTTAATGATTGTGATGGTCATCCATTAGCTTTCCAATTAGAGTGCTAATCATTAAAATGTTTGAATTTGTAGCGGAATTAAAATTTTCAGTTTTCAAAGAATTATCATTTATTAGCACAGGTTTAAATTAAAAGCATCCATTGTGATATTAATCTGGAATGTTTCAATGAAATCCAAATTAATTT
The DNA here is from genome assembly GCA_030522865.1 of Psyttalia lounsburyi. Lineage (NCBI taxonomy): Eukaryota > Metazoa > Arthropoda > Insecta > Hymenoptera > Braconidae > Psyttalia > Psyttalia lounsburyi. Next base: position 8,536 of record JAPYZN010004147.1, on the reverse strand, counting down.
TACGAAAAATTCTAACAAAGGTGCTAATTTCAAATTTTTTAAAAATTATAGTAAAAAATAGTATATTTCGATACAAGTGCGACGGGGTGGTAACGAGTGTCCCCGTCGCACGTGTATCCGAACTATATTTTTTGTTAGTGATGTTACGTTCAGGGAGTGGCGAACTATACCATTTTTCGTTTACTAGTAAACGAAAAGTTTTTTCGTTTACAAGTTTCGACTTTTCGTTTACTAGTAAACGAAAAGGCACTTTTCGACACCGGCTGAACGTAGCAGCAGTGACAAAAAAATCATTTACATTTGATTTGATTTTTTCCATCTCATTGTTAATTATGATTTTGTGAAAAGAATTAATGGATGGTTTATTTATTAATTTGTAATGGATTGAGGTAATTGTAAATTAGGAGCACTCAAATAACGATCTTGACTTGCTTAAAAAAATGTCATTGAATTACAATGTACCTCTTCTAATTTAAGTAATCCAGTGTATATAGACAACATTCCAGTGAACATTCATAACTATTTTCATATCCCAAAGTTCGGAATTAAAATGAAAAAAACCCTGGAATAAATTATCATAAATCATTTATTAAAAAAGTTTTGAGAAATGATAAACTCCGTGGAAATCTCACTGGCACGAACAGCTCACAACTAAAGTCGTTGATGGTGAAAAAAATAAATAAATAAGGGCTAGCTCCCTTAAAACTGAAACTTTTTTCCTCCCTCGACAATTTTTGTTCTCATTCGCTTCGAATTTTCGATACCAATACCATCTTGACTTATTTTTCTTTATTCTTATTATGATAAATCTCGCAAGATGATTTAAGTTCCAACAACTTTTTCCCCCACTGACAAATCCAACTTTTCCACTGAGAAAAATCATATTAACTTTTACGAAGAAATATGACGATATCATACACATTAATTCTCCAAGAAATTGAGAGGGACAGAAGCGATTTCGAGTTTCGATGACTTTCCGAGGTTCTGAAACCATTTCAATCGTGGATATATGCTATTTATAGGGCCGAAGTAGGGGAATTTATTGATCTGTAGGTATTGATAATAAGAGCATTTGACAATAGCATTGCGTAGCAAAATTCTAATGATGATATTATCCCGCAAATGTCATAGTTTAAGAGAGAATTAATTAAATTAGATAGTGAATTGTAATTAAAATTAATTCATGCAGAATCAATTCTCTTATCCAGTTTATCCAATTTGAATAATTGATTTCGCACTTCATTTCAGGAGAGACAAAAAAAGACCCTACATCTACCCTACATCTGTCACATTTCACACCTTCAAAAATACAGTATAAAATAAAATAAATATCGCATAAAATATGAAATGAAAATTCAAATAATTTTTCTCGTTTTTTTTAGTATTTAACATTTTCCCATGTTAACAAATAAAAACAATATCAGATTTATATTATTCGCAAAATAAAGGAATGAACGATTGTATTTATTCCAAAGATAAATTTATTTCTTTTATACATATCCCAACAAATTATTCGCTTGATAGTCGTTTTTATGACAATATCAGTTACTCCTAATTATTGTTTTTTTGGAAGATGTCATCCATTTTGTCATAATAATTCAAGGTCAGAAAAGTTGTTTCCATGAAATTGCAAACATTTTCTGATTTCAGTAAGAGAGAAATACATATTTTTCTTTCAATTTTGTCTATTTATGATTCACGCTCTAACAGTTTCGATATATTTCGATATAAATTACTTCGACGACTTGCTTTTAGAGACAGCATGATATTTTCAACATTTTCTGAAATGGTCTATTATTTTCATGCTCAGTGACTTTGTAGAAAAATTGCAAAGTACATAAGGAAAGATGGGTCGCATTCATGACTCAACGTATTCTTCCGCAAGTATGCAGTAACTACTGTCTGACTATACTTGGAAGAATCCCCTAGCTGAGCAGTCGCGCGGCAGATTTACCGTCCTCTTGGGGTACCTACTTAATGCAGTTGACACCTACAAAATGTTTCTATGGGCACCAATCGACCTCAAAGCCACGAAACCTCCGGGAAATGGGAATTTCGGGGAGGGAATAAATCCAATAATTCCGTTAAGTGGTAGATGTCAATAATCCGGTAGGAGGTGATTGCCAATTTATCAGATCAGTCGTATTCCTGGTAATACCCCGAGCATTCGATATCAGATTTCAATGATCGAATGTCATTAGTCAGTCACATAGAGAGAAAACTTTTTTTTGTAAAATTATAGTGACAAAAAAAATAAAAGAATGCGCAACATTTACTAAATAAAATAAACATTCCAAAAAATGATTAGCTCGCCAGCACTCGTCCTGAATGTCCAGGGACTAGTCCTTGATTTTGATGCATCTCCAGTTTTAATACAGAACCATTGAAAAATGATAAAATTTAGTTTGTCACTAGTTGTAAATGAAAAAATCAAGGAAAAAAAAGTGTTTAATTAGGGGGGCTAGCACCTCATTAAGTCAGTATCTAAATTTCCTGACGATTAAGAATGAGTCCCTGCAAATTAAAACTTGTTTTCTGGGCATTAAAATCCTATTAAATTCATTCCAAATTAATTAACTGATTCAAATAGGCAATACTTAATGAAAACTATTTTATGAAAAAAAAAACAAATGGGTTTCACAATGTAATCTTCCTTCCAACGTACCTTACTGAGATATTTCTTATAAAAATTCCTCCAGAGGAGCGTCTGTTCCACATCGTTCATACTCGTGAAAAAATTCAACGAGATATCTTAGAAACGTCGAATAGAGAAGTAGACACGAAAGAAATGTATTCAAATTAATATTTCTTCCCATACAGTTCCGGATTCCCATTGTTTTCATAATACCTTTCTATTGAATTTTTTTCCATCGAAATCAGTCTCGGATTTATTCTCAATTTCCGAGATCAATTACAGTTTAATTAGCATAATCCGTTTTTGATCCTAATTGAGAAATTCTCGGCCAAATTCATTGTCATAAATTAAACCCAGTAATTACTACCAAAATTAATGAGTATTCGATCCATATACTTCTCTCTAAAAAATTAATTGGGATGATCTCAACGCCGACATAATTACCAATTTCCATATTGAATTTACTAAATTAAAAGAGTGAATCAAAATTTAGCGATTCCATTCATAAGATTAATTTATTTTGCTCAACAATGATGAAGTCACTTTTCCTTTGGCCCGAAGAATTATTTGTTTCATAAATTCATGGAACAGCTGAGAAAAAAAAACTTCTGGAACTTCCAACTCACCCTCATCACCGACCCTGTTATTTTAGTCTTCGGTGGACGTTGAGTGGTGAGATCCAAGACACTTTGAGCTCCAACTCACTCTTACCTCCACCCCACGCCCCGAGTATTACAAAAGTGTTTTAACCCTCTTCCAGACCCGAGTATCAGTCTACCGCCTTTTTATTTTAACAGCTGGGGGGGAGTAAAGTAGGTTTATCTAGCTCTTAACGGGGATCATCATTACCGAAACGCAATTGCAAAAGTGAAATTGCCGATAATTGAAATTAAAAAGGTGATTGTCGGTCTCCGAGATGGATGGCGGTATGCTTAAAGGGAATTTCATGTTCTTCGGAGAATTTGATGTAGATTGATGACGTAGACGAATAGAGGAGAATTTGTTGGAGGGAAAATAATGGGCGAATTGATGATAGAATGAAAGAAAACGCTAATTTCTCGACTTTTCGAGGGATCTACTTCAGTGGAAAAGTGAAGTCTGAAAATGGAATATTAACTGTTAGTTTCTTAATTAAAATTCCTGGAATTCATTATTAAATCGACGGTTACAAAAATGAATCGACGTGGAGGGCACCGGAGGGTCACGCAAAGGTTAACATATTCATGAAATCACAATCATTTCAGAGCGTGACAGAAAAGAGGTTGTTTCACTAGATGACGAATTTTCTTTTAGTTTTTGTGACCAGCTTGCAGTCTGCTCGAGCACTAGGGAACAAACATTTTCTTCCTCGTACGATAATGATAAAAGTTAAAAGAGAACGAAAATCACTGCATTCTCAATTATTTTATAACCCATTTCTAAAATTATCACTTACTATCGAAATGTTATAGAATTTTATCAAAAAACGTATCAACCAATTTGATCGACTTTGAATTTTTAGTTCAAGTATTCCATAAAAATTAATGGAAAACTAGTAAATAAAGTGCAAATATTTTTACGGTGTAATCCATTGCAAGATTTGGGCAATTTGATATTGCATATTCATTTATATTTTTATTGACAATTCAAAAGTTTAAAAAAAATCTTTGTAATTCCCCAGCTACTACCCCTCTAATCCTCGTTTGCCCATTCGTTGAAAAAAGGCTCTAATTCAGGGATTTACAGAATGAATAACAGCCGGAATTTGAAATACTTTTGCAAATATTTACCAGACAGAAAATAGTGCCTAAATAATATAAAATAGTGCTTGAAATTCAGTTGTCGAGTTATTTAGATCATTTTTAAATGTCTGGAATTCGGACATAGTTTTAATATATGTAAACATTTTTAAATGTCTAAGGAATTTCTACCAACTTATTAAACTTGACAGAAGCAAAGACATACCCAGCACGTTCGTCACTTCCGGTCTACGCAATGCATCACAACGCCTTCCCGAGAGAATACAATGGGTTTAATCTGCGTCGCACAACAATAGAAAGCTGTTGTGGAGAATCTTAATCATTGATCTTAGCGGACTCCAGTGCGCCCGTTTGCTTACTGTATCTGTACGTGCCACCCCTCTCCTCATTATCAATCCGATTCACTTTCGTGGGATGGATGTCTAAAAAGAGGAATTAAAAAATATTAGGGCATTTTTTTTATTGTTTAAAATGCTTCATTTTATATCAGTTTTTTCGATTAATTAAAAAACTTATTTACATTAGAACATGACGTGAAAACCATAAAAAGTGTAAAATTGTTTGTGTATCTAGTTTACCCCAAAAAATTTAGTAAAAATTTAGAACACTTCTTAAGGCCAGGTTCCGCAGGTTTTTTTTATTTTTTCTATAATTTTGAATTCAAAGTACAAAAAATATTTCACGATCAAATTTTTACAGATTTAAGTAAACAACTTAAACTAATTAAAATTATTTTTTTCACTATGACATTTTGTGGTTCCAACAGGATTACTCGGTAACGAATCTGAAATCAAAAAGTAAAATATTTACTTAATCTGTGTAGATTTGGATTTCGAATTGACTATCTTGAGATTTTTCCATGCAAATCGAAATGGCGGACATTTGAATTGTTCACCCATTCTTTGCACTTTTATTTGTTTATCACTTTTTTAAATATTAATAAATATTTCTAAGTGTAGTCAATTCGAAGGCCAAATCTATACAGATTGAGATAGTATTTTATTTTTTGATCTCAGATAATTCATTCCCGAAAAATTCAGTGAAAGCCATGAAAAGAGGATATTAAGCAGCCATTTTCAAAAGCCCCATTTTACAAAAAATCACAACCATTTTTTAAAAAATAGTCTAAGTTGTTTACCTAAATCTGTCAAAATTTGATCTTGAAACATTTTTTGTACTTTAAATTAAAAAAGATAAAAAAAAACAGCAGAACCTGGTCTTAAGAAATTTCTGAAAGAAATGTTAATAAATTTTAAAATTCTGGAGGTTTACAGAATTTTTAGTAGGCCCTGGTATTCCATGATTTGTCCCACAATATAACATTAAATGCCACTGCCCTGGAAATTATTAGCCGGTTTATGAATTTCCATTCTTTTTATACAATAAACAGTCTGTGTTACCAAAGAATTACAGACTCTGCTAGAGCTCTATCAGAAATCTTCAACATCTCAGCTTCACCCAAAAAAATATCCCCTTCGACCAAAATTCTCTCTTCGATATAAGTTTTTAGAAGACACTGGCATTAAATGGAGATAGGAAATTTCCTAACGAGTGCTTCTCTCTTGGAACGAAGAGAAAACTAAAAAAAAGCTCTTTATCTAAGTCCCTTTATCTCCTCTCGTCTTCCGGACTAAATCCAAAGCGAGGTAGTGGGAAGTGGTAGATGAAGGTCATCTTCTCATGATACTCCATACGGGATTGGTTTTTGATGAATATCTTAGGACAACTTTTTTTGCGGCTCTACTGCAAGAAGGAGACTTCTACGACTATTCATCTCCTGTAGATCTAAGAGAATTTATGCGCCTGATTTAAGATCACAGGATTAAACAGTTTTTATGGTGAAAAGCGCGTCAACGTTTCCCCTATCAATAGTCGTTTCAAAATTTATGATAACGATGGGTTCCATTAGTTCATAGTTCATCCTTGAAGCGCCATTGCCAACATCAATTTACCTCTACCCTTATACCGAGCCACGTGACACTTATCGATATTTTCAACTTTACATTCTCGAACTCCTCGTTCAAATTGCATGACAAAAAATTGACAATAAACGTGTCCAATCTGTATGGCTTAAATTAAATCTTGCGAGATCTTTTAATTGACCAGCTAATCAATTAAAAACATAGGTTGGCTGCCCCGTTTTTTCACATCCTCGCATTGGAAGGCATTGACTACGCACTGACAGAAAAACATACTTTTGACTGAAAAATTGATTCTGGGCTCAAGAATATTTTTTACTATTACCCAATTCTTGAGCCAATCTTTTTCTTTTGTCCCTTAAGTACGCACGTAATCCAGGGAAAGGAAACCTTATAACTTTCCTTCTCTGGACAATGAAAAATAGTTATAGAACAAAAGAAAAAGATTGGCTCAAGAATTATGTGAAAGTTAAAAATATTCTTGAACCAAGAATTAATTTTTCAGCCAAAAGTACGTTTTTCTGTCAGTGCGACTACTTGAAAAGACTACCCACTTACATCGAATACTATTTGGACACACTGTGTGTAAAATGCGATGTTATACGCATGCTTCGCGTGCACAAATCTCGGCTTCGCACACATTGTGTAAAAACATAGAGTTCGATACTCGCGGGAATACTATATTTGTCACCTAGAAAGGAGAAGTAGACAGGGCGTCCTCATGTGCAAAATTAGGACTCTTACCAAAGGCGAGGGATGTAAGCACGTGGGGAATGCTTGAGTAATTCTCCTCCCGAGGGTTGAATACGATTTTCCTGCCAAAACCCAGGTAGGAATCCCGAAGCTTCACGAACGGGCCAAGTGTGGATAAGTCACAGGTTACCAGCCTGATAGTCCTCGCTTCATCCATGCTTGGTACCGTCGTCTTACTAAATAATTACCAGGCTTGGATTTTTTCTTTATATGAAGCCCGTCTACCAAGCTTGTACTAAGCCTGGGGCCAGACTGGTTAACCCAGCCTTGGCGTACAGCTTTTCAACCAGGCTACGCCCGGACTTAATTGCCATAGAGTATTCCCAACAGTCAATCGATCGACTGATAGAAACATTCTGTCTGGATAGGGTGAACATAGTTTTTCATTCAGGGCCTGCATATGAGGCATTTTACTCAAATCTACTCAAATGAAGTAACAATTACTATTAATTACTAGTTGATAATTGTCGTAAGATAAATATTATGAACAATATAAAGTGAAAAAATTGTTTGAAAATTTCAGGAATAATCAAATTATTTTCCTGCCGAAAATTAATCCATAACTAATACTTTCGAATGGCCCTAAAAATTTTTTGAATTTACCCTAGTGATCTGGAAAATAAACATTCCTTTTGAAGAATCGATTTTGAGTCCAAATATTGTTTAAAGAAAATTTTTTTTTCCTTGCAGTAAGAATAATTATTATTATAATAATCATAAAAATATCTAGCTTTTTATGCATGTACATTTGATTTATGATTGTCAAATATGATTACTAAAAAAACAGAAGTTGTCATTCATGTGGGCCACATCAATTACTATCAATAAGAATCGCGTGCGATAGCTCCGTGGTAACGCGTTAGGTTGCGACTCTGTAGGTTATAGGTTCGAATCTCCTCGATAGCAAAATTTTAATTTCTGTTTATAGGTTATTTAGGTAGGAAACGATGGGATTTGAGTGAAGTGGCTTTGGCGAGTTAAAAAAAAGTGTTTTATGGAAAATTAATATTTTTTAACCTTTCTCATATTAAAAATACCGCAATTTTTATTGGCCCCTGCCGGTAACTACCAGTGTCCCCCTATTTTAACGTGGAAAGAGCCTATTTGGCAGACTGAGACTTTAGTGCCTTACGCAACACAGAGATTCCATATTTCTCATACCGGGATGGACAGATTAGATTAGTTAATAATTATTTTTGTTAATCTGTCGAGACTTGGACAAGTCTGGATAGCGACCCTTGGATCAGCCTTTTCTATCAAGCTTGGCCCCACGTTACATTTCAGTCACTACCCACCATTGGTCCAGGCCTGGCTATCAAGCCTGATCCAGGCTTGTCGAGTCGTGGCACTGGCTTGGATAAAGGTTGGACCGGTCGTACTTTCCTACCTGGGTGTGACGTATTGGGATCGACCAATACGTCGATTATGAATTATTTAATAAAATAATAGGAACAATGGTGGATGACGTGAGTTAGAGATTTGATTACTCT
>JAPYZN010004145.1:0-19569 GCA_030522865.1 Psyttalia lounsburyi | reverse complement strand
ATAGTCACTATTGCCGAACAGGAGACTCGGCAATGAGAAGTCGCTTTCATGAAAACGGCTCCTGGCGACATCATTCTCGCGTACCCCGATTGCCTGATAAATAACAACACTGACCTACGTTCAACATTTCTAACCTAAAACAATCTGTATAAATGGTGCAATTTTTATATTATGAAAACTATTTTTAAAAAATAAGTGAAAAAATCAATAAAAGATTGATCGAGCATCGAGGGAAATTTAATTTAATTATGTGAACACTGAATAAACGAGTCAAAAACATGTTTAATAAAAAACCACACCCGAAACATGACGACAGCGATGACTTTGAGGAGGGTGAAATTTAAAACGGGCACTTATGGCATAATATTAGTATATTTCGTAACAAGTGAAAAAAAATGGTTCTTGGCGAGAGCGACTCGCCTTCGGCTCGTGATATAATCCCACGAGTCAAAAACCACTTTTTTCACGAGTTACGAACATAATTTTTCATCTAAGTGAAAAAAAATGGTTTTTGCCGAGTGGGAGGTTTATATCACGAGCCGAAGGCGAGTGATATAATCCCGCGAGTCAAAAACCACTTTTTCACTACTGCATTTACGAACTTTCCTAGGCGGCATCCGAAAAAATAGTATGTCCTACACGGCCGGCAACGGCTGCAGCGTCGAAGGGGGAAGTTCGATTGAGTCGCTTTCGGCGGGCCGAGTCCTAGTCCGTCGAACTTCCCCCCTTCGACAATACAGCCGTTGCCGGCCTTGTAACACAATATACTATTTAAAAATTAACATGATCGAAAAAAAAATAAATCAGAAATGTCACATTTGTATTACCTCAATACAAACGCTCTCGATTTTGAATTTTTCAAATTAAGCCATTTTTACGCCAGATATTCCAAACCAAAACTGGGTTTTTACTTTTTTCCGCTAACTTCAGTGTCATCGATAACTTGCGTCAGGGCATTTGTTCTAAAATTGAATGAAGTAGAGACGAGATTTCTGTTACTCCTTACATTGAAGGTGGTTTTATAATAATTTTTACCAGAAAAACTTTGCGGGCCTTGTAATGAATGTATTTTTTTTTCAATTACAATTTATTTGATTCAAATGAGCCATTTTTTGAGTCCCACGTGATTCCTTGAAAAATATTGAACCACCAGCTGGATCAGTAAATTCAAACTCCAACTGTATGCACCGCAGTAATTAGTGGGTTGATTTAGATGAAAATTACTTGGCACGCGTGGGATGAGATCGATCATGATGATAGAGCATCAACGCCAAACTCATCGGGGGTGTTATCAGACCCGCCACGAGTTTCACGCATCCCCATCGCCTCTGGTTAGCAAATATTGGCCCATTAAGGATCACAATAGCCGACCGTACGCAAACATCGTGGAGAATACGCGCTCGACGATATCCCCTCATCCTCGCCATAACCCTTGGTAAAGCCGCACCCACAGGGAGCGATAGCAAGTGAAAGAGTGAGTGAGAGAGGAAGACTGTTTGCCACGTGTAATTTCGGATCGTTCTGGGCCTGTGCGTGGGTGTCAACAAGTTGCTCGTTTTTATTTTACGTGAATGTGAGTCTCTGTCGAGTCTCGGCTAGTGGAAACGGAGGAGAGCTATTGATTATTTTCGATGTTGCGTGACGAGCGGAATTGCCACCGCGGGAGAAACCCTGCGATATGTAGCCACACTCGATTCGTGATATTAGACCGAGGGGCAATGAGGCTAATGACAACTGGACATTCACTCAAATTGTTTCCGGTTCGGTGGAAATTATGGAGAGGCAAATATGTGGACTGAGTTTATATCTTCATCGTCTTCAGTCGGAGATAATGACTTGATGAGCCGAAATGAGGGTAATGAGTGCCGATGCTGGAGGCTTTTTCTTAAAAAAACATTCTCGATTTAAGACAAATGATAACAGATTTGAATACAGGTCCTTTAACACATGATTTGTCAACAGAAATCGGTTTAATTTAGTTGGCTCTCATTAGGTTCAAACCTTTTTTTTATAATTGTCGATTTGTTTACTAAGTTGGGAGGAATGAGTCAAATTAAAAATGTTTTGACAAATTTTTTGATAAGAAATATGGTAAACGTGAATTTGATGTTTTGAATCATTCTGGGAAGTATCGGTTCATGTTGAGAATGAGTAATTTTGGAAGGAAATGTATTTTGCTTCTTGAAGAGGAGAGACAAAAACGATTGGATTATAAGCGTTCAAAAAATACCACCCAATGGTATAATTTAAACACAATATAATGGACACAGACAAACGAATGAATGCTAACTTTGTCAATTATTAAGTTCCGCGTAGTTATATACTTGGACAGTTGAACGAAAAACCAACGATGGAAATGTCGGTACAGTATTATCGATATAACTAGGCGTTGGATACTCGTCGGAGACCTAACGCCCGGGTGTAAAAATTTGTCACCACCAAATTGGCGGGAATGATTACGCAGCAAATACTTATCAAATCATCAGCAAACCTAATTTCCGACATGGAGAAATTATGCATGGATGTAGGAAATTATGTTTTCTTACGATTTATTACTTATTTTTTTTGTCATTAGCCATGGCGATTTTCAGATTTTAAACTTGTACACCCGGCCCTTAAGAGTACTGAAAAATCAAATTCTTCTGAATGTGCACAGACCATGGAGAAAGTCTCTCCAGCGCGGAGTGGGGACCAATCTTACAAATCGGTTGGGGAGAAAATTTGCCGAGGTGCAGGAATAATAGAATGGGAAAATGCATTAATCCGAGACCGTAATACAATCATAAACGATTGCGTTGAGCGGCTAGTGTTCGTGAGGAGTGCAAGAAATAGGAAAAGGTGGGAGGAAATGTGGGTATTTTACAGAAGGGATAGGAAAGTGTCTTCCTGACGCTGTCAAATTTTAGAATTTTCGATCCATAATAAGAAAAAATGTTGAATTCAGGATGGTATCTCGACTGTGGGGAACTACCCGATCTATTGAAGCTCCTCAATGAGTTTTCCCAAAAAATATAGTAGGATTATAACTCTTTTACAGAATTGTATCAAACAAACTGGAAAATAAAACGAATAATTCAGAAAAAAATAAACAAAAATAATTATTCTGTGAGAGAATTAAAACGAAAGACTTTAACCCATGAAAAATTTACCACGACCTAATAAAATGGTATTCAACTTTTTTGGCAGCTCATCAAATTTTTTATAAATTCCTTCTTCAACTTCTTTGTATAAACTCAATTTTTATTAAGATAATTGGAAAGTTAGAAATAAATGGAGCATTTTAATCGTTTGTAACGAAGATAAAAGTGATATTAAATTAATTTGAGGATGGAGGAGAGAAAATAACAAATTAAAAGTTTTTGTATTTCTTAATTTGGTTACAAAAAGAGTTATTTTATGGAGTAGACTTTCACAGGCTTTTATTTATAATGAAGAAAATTCTGAGAAATTTATTCCCTATAATTTCAAGGTATTTCTTACTCGTTTGAATTTTCGTGGGTTGAACTAGAGCAAATATATCTTGAGTTTGTGTGTGTTGTTCTGTGTTATTTAAACATGTAATCAACGCAAACTTCATAATTTTATGAAAAGTATATAATTCCCAGTCTTGAAAACACTTAAAAATTCTCTCTGGATAACAGAATCTTATCTGTTGTTCCTCATCCTCGAGACGTTTATTTCCTCACTGCAGGAAGGAAGTAATTTATCAGGAGAGTGTACAGTTTAGAAAACTAAAATGAGAATATTATTTTGTACGAAAGAGGCCTTCTTTTCTTCAAGTAAAAAAAAACTGCTTTTGATAAAAAAAAGTACATTTATTCGATACAAGAAATCTAAAATGAAGAAGTGTCTAGAAGCCGGATAACTTAGTCAGAAAATGCACCCGATGCATAATTGGCAGCCCCGGGTTCGACTCTCGATCTGGACTACCCATTTTTCATTAAAAATGCCTTATAAATGTTCTACTGAAAATTATCCGGGATACTATTCTACCTACTCAAAATCCCATCCAATAATATCCTGTGACGTCACGAGAATTTGGAACGCCGTATAAATTCCCTTCTTTGATCTAAAAATGTGTTTATTTTCCAAGCAATTTTTAAACCAGTGAAATTGTGAATGAAATGAAAGCGATCGATTTTCCTCAGACTGCATACGTATTTATTTCGAAATTTTGCATTCTTTTCAAATTTCATGATAAATTGCGATCAGGAAAAAATTCTTACAAAATGCCTGATAAATAATGTTCACAAGGAGAGAACACACTCCTTCAACGGGATTTACGTATTTTACGATATCCAGAATTCAATTAACTGTAATAATCCATACTTTCCTCATCTTTATAGGCAATATTACGCACAATCTCCAGCTGAGAACTTCCCAGTTCGATAGCAGACCGAACACTTTCATTATTAATTCAAACGAGTGGAAAATTGATCCGATGTTTTTATGAATTTACATTAAAGTTATCATTTCTAACCCGACAGCTCTCAAAAATTCTCTCGACAAACTAAATTCTTTCCTCAAACTAACGTTTCCCCCCAAATGAAGATACCTGAAAGGCACTAACTCTTCCACTACCCAAAAAAAAACCCAACATCGACTGTAAACTTCGAACTGATCCTCTCCAGAACCACCGAAAAAAGCTGATCCTTCCTATTCCCGATAAGATCGACGAGGTGTCCTCGCTCACAGCCTGATAAACGAATCGAACCCTTTCTCGAGTATCCGCAAGCACCCGAAAAAGCTTCTCTCGTTTCGCCCCCGAGGAGTCCTGAAATCCATCTCAAGGAGGAGTGTTGCCATACCTACGAGTGCACACACCCCCGCGGAAGGGGAAATGTTCTCTCCCCGGTTGAATTGATCGCGTTGGAGGTAGAATCATCCATCACCCTGTGACAGTCCCAAGCCAACTGCCTCTGAAAAGCTCGTCCCGTCTTCCTATACATGGAGGGCGAGAAAATATACGGATATATGTATATCCGTGTATATGTACACGCCATCGGGGGTTGCCATTGGGAGCCCTCCTCGGGGTTAGCCCCAGCCGATGAACCAGCTGAATTTCATCCCCACTTCTTTCATGGGAAGGGGGCCGAAGGGAGAGGGCTGGAGATACTCACTTTTTCATTCCCCGGCGTTTTTACTGTCCCTTTATATCTCATTTCGCGGCTAATCCAAACTCACTTTTAAAACTTTCTTCAATTTTTTTACCAATTGAATTTAAATTGCTTTTAGCGCTGGCTTCGGGAAAGATGTATTAATTATATTACATATTGGGGTGGGAAGGGGATGGAGTTGCGGGCGATGGACAAAGAGAATGTAATGAGGAGAAATTACTTTTGGAGAAGTTTTGAGACAATTAAATCGAGGGGGTGGGAAATGGGGATGACATTATTTTCTTGGATTTTTGAGGGAGACCATTTTTTGTGATGAAAATTGGGGCGGTCTCAGAGTGAAATATTTTGAGTTTTTTTAATCTGAAAAATGATCTCTAAAATTTCAAGGGGAAAATCTTATAATTTTTAATAACCGCTCATTTACAGGAAATTCCCATGTTTTTGTTACGGAAAAATTATTTTTGATTCTTCACAAGATCGTAGACATCCATAGAGTCTTTATATCCTATCGTTACATGGCGCCACGTCTCCCTAAAAAAATATTTAGATCGTCTGAAAAGTCATAAAACAAAAGCAATTCCATTCCAGACAGTTTATCCCCCCTTTCTCTCCGTCCAAAAACAAAGAGGACGTTTTGCCCTCCCTCTCCCTCTTATTTTCAATCGTTTCGCACCACGAATAGTGCAACCCCCTCGCATATGCTCGTTGAGGCAAACCTCTTCTCATTTCTGGTCCGAGGTGAGCAAATACACGGAATCCTCGCCTCGTTTTCCAGTCGTCGTCTTTCTCACCCGCGCATTCCCCTCAGTTTCCTCAACTGATATGCCGTGTGTTCAGCCACCGTTCTCAAGAGGAATCTCCACCGAGAGCCACCGGTGTTTACTCGGCTTATACTTGGCTCCCTCCTGGCACACTACCTCCCCCTCCTCCCCTGCTCCCTCGTCTTGCCGTTGCACTCGCCCGGGTATTTTCTCACTTACGCTCTCTCGTACTGTTTATACATTGCCCAGCGATTCTCGAGTACCCAGACACGCGTAATCACACGGTAGAAGCAATTTTTTAAGTGATGGAGAATGACGAGAAAATCGGACAGACGAATGCCATCATTTTTCTTCTTTTTCCACATTTTCCACTGTTAATTATTTACAAATTCAATAGGGAGTCTGGGCGAGGGTATGCAAATTTGCTATTTTGTATTTAAACTTGAAAATTGGAAACAGTTTTTTTCAGACCACGTTGACTATTGAACTCGTTCTCGAGTTGTGGACGTTTAGTTCGCATTAGAATCCATAAAATTAATTTAAAAGAAAAGAGAGAAGCCAATACCGCTCAGCACCGTTTCAATAACGCTTATGGGAATATCGCAACCTCACCAGTAGTCGAGCCTGTTTGTAATCGCATTTATTTAAATTATTTAATTTACATACCTTCAGTGGGGAAGGAGAGAGGAAGGTTCTGTACATCTAGCCAAGCATAATGAATTTCAAACTTTATGTCTTGATACGAACAAATCATTAAAAGCCACCAGTGTCCGACACTAGAAAAAACATCAGAACAAGGCAACAGAATGATCGGTGTGGGGAGGGTGATCGGAAGTATCTTGGAGAGCCCCTAAAATTACATATTACGAAAATTTTTCCAGCAATTGCATCCCATCATCAACTCCTTGGTGATCAGGGAGAGAAAAAAATTGCGCATCAATGACTTGTTTGGACAATCGGATGAGCAGTACATCTAGACCATCCTCTCACTCCATTCGTCTGTCTTACCCTATCATTGAATGTTCAAAGTTACTAATCTATCATCCACTTGGAGTCACAGAAGCACGTACTTCTCCAACCAATTTCACAACAATATCATAATCCCTGACGATGTTAGAAACATTTAATACCATCTGGGCGTTGATAACAAGAGTATCCCATCAGCCTCATGAAACTCCACTCGACAAATAACCGTAGAATATTGTGGGTACGTTTCAGAGGCGCATGAGTACGTGTGCCAAAGCACTTAGGCCACCAATTCTTGCTATATTGGCTGAGGAGGTACATTCGAGTGAAGAAACATAGCGTTGCTGATGAGTGTACCCCATTAGATTTTTGTTTAAATTTAATCAATTTAATGAAGAGTAAATTTCAGCTCAATTTAAGATGTAATCGCTTCTGGAATCTCTTGTTTACTTTGAAAACTCGAGAAATGTGTATTTCCTGTCTTAATTGAGGATGAATATTCCAATGATGTCTACAGTTCTTAGACGCATTGTGAAAATTAAGTATCACATTTTAATTAAGATTATCCCGAACTTTCCTAAGTATTTAGAACAACTTGACAGCTGTAACGAATTGATTCTCCGGATGTAGTACTGCTGAGACTTGCAGTTGTACCAGTTACTACCGTTGACTAGAGACGAAGAGAATGGCTGGTTTGGCCCGATTACAGCGAACTCATCGAAAATTTCGTTAATCCCCAGCTTAATCGATCCGGCTCCTGTCTCCACAGCCCGAGATTACCGCTCATCATGGCTGAAACCGTGCGAACTAAATAAAAAAAAGGTCGGAATGCTCAGAGGAAAGTGAGACAAGACATTAATGACACGTGCAATAAGCGGCCTCTCAATATATAGAAGCGACGAGACAAACCAGCATGAAGACGTAATTGGTGCTCGGGTTGACAGTCAACTCAGGCCTCGTTCATTTGACGTGTGACATGATTCAGAAGCGTCCAGCCGTTGTCACATCTTCAATTACCTCCGGCATTGGAGCAATCACATCATGTCCAACGGCTGGAGAGGATGCTTGAGGGCGCCCCAAGCATCATACTCACTCGTACACAAATATGGGACAGTTGGTGGGCTTTTGTCCTTCAATGGCGGAGTCATTTTGGTATTTGGTCACGTCCGGAGTGTAGAGGCGTCAATGGATTGTAGCCGACAGTTGTTCTTGTTTCACGAGTTCAAGAGTCAATATCACTCCACGTTCCTTGTTTAGAATGGAAATGTCTCAAGAATTGTTGGCAACTCATCAAAATATTCTTGCAAAGTGTTGAATTTGGAACGGATTGTTTGGAAATTTAGAATTTGGAATCTTTGTGACGATTGAAGCCCAGAAAGTATTTGTTCACATTTGAAGAGTTATTTATTTATTTCTGTAGCTTACCTAATAAAGTCTACTATGTTACGTAGTAAGCTCTACGATCAAACCTACTACTCAACTCAACTGTACTATACAACGTAGTAATGATCTCTATGTCCACGGAAATTATCGCCATTGAGAAGTTTACCTTACTATAATCATTACACTCTTCCACGATATCTCCCGGGTAAAAAAATATTCCTTTACGGGATAATTGAATGATTTATGGGCAAAATTTAAAATATGATTCCAAATATCTATTTTTTCAGACCGAAAGATGTTTGAAAAATAAAAAAACTCTCGTCAGCGAGACCTTTTTCCTGAAAAAAGATCTTTCAAATGTCAATAGTAAACGATCTGTTCACTGAAAATAATTGTCCATGAAAAATCACTGAGGGAAGAATTTTCTAATATCAAAGTTGTTGCTGCGCATCAATTTTTGAAGGGCACCAATTTTTAAATGGACTAACTACCGGGGCACATGAGGCAGACCTATTTTAAAATGAATAAATTCCAGCATGTAGTATTTCAATTGTTTTTTAGGCCCTGAAGAGGACAACAATTGTTGTTGAAACGTAGGCTAAAATTAAAGAAACTTAAATGGAATTTTTTGTTTCTCAATTTATCCTGACCTTTTTGGCGTATTATCAATTATTATTGAATAAATTCCAGGGATGGACCAATTTTTTTATATTTCAAAAGACCTTTTCTGAAAACAAGGATCTTTCAGAGAAGAACTTTTTTTTGGTTTTTCAAGGATATTTCGACGCCAAAGAAATCTCTGGCTTCATATTCAAAATGGTATACCCATAGAGCTCTACATTAACCTCCAAAGACACGTTTGGATACGTATAATTTATTGACGGATGGCGCAGTACTTATACAGTACTTAATAAAGTTTGATTGACATTTAAGAACGGTACGAGAACGGGTACGAGTGAGTGAAATCGAATGACTATCACGGAGCCGAATTGTCTGAAGATACTGATTAAACTTCAATTGTGGAGGATCGAATGTAAATTTATTGATGTATAAATATATATCTTTGAACTCATTTCATTTATTACAATTTGAAGTTGGGAGACCATTTTACTCGCTCAGTTTGACATCCAATTACATTTATAATTTGTTGGTCTCACGCCGCCACGTTTTTACGTCACAAAATTTCTACTAAATTGAGTCAACGAATGGATATAATGCGCGTCTCAATAACAAAGATAATATGTTTAAAAAATGTTCCAGTAAAGCGTTAATATTAATATCAACAAGCCACTATACCATCATGCCCTCATCATACCAGCGGAAACAACTTGATGACTGCTGAAATAAATTAAGTGGTACCAGATTCCCCAAAACCGGTTATTTTTTTCACAACCAGGATGAATTCGACTCAAACTTTTTGTAGGGAATAATCATCCACTTGTGTTTGAAATTATCGACACGCAGGGTGAGTACAGTCAACACCTGTCTCGTGCAGTCGCGTGGCGAGAGAAATAGTCTGGTCTCGAAGGAGACAGCGCGATCCAGCTGATTCAGGCCTCGAGGGAGACCGAAGAGCGAGACTCGTGCGCTGCACTCATCCTCATATTGTTGGGCAATAAACCGGTCGTTAAGCGATCGTAAAATGTACACCCCGCGTTAAAACGGTGGAATCCGCCTACGTATAAACCCCGCGGGCTAGCAGGGGTGATTCTCGTGTCACACATCAATGACACGGTTATACCGCAAATTACTGTATTTCGATTTCTATTCATTTCCCGTTGGTTTCTCGGTACTTCAACCACTTGTCGGTTGGGGTGGGGGGACTTCCGGGATGATAATTGACGGTAACGGGGAATTCGTCCTAATTGAGAACATTAATTCCATTTTGTAGTGGGAATTATTAGAATTAAATAGAAAAAATTGTTGTAAAAAATGTAAGTCAGTCCGTGAAAACTAAAAAATACTTACAGGATAATAGTTATTTATTATTTCGAAGTTTGTTTTTCCTGTTGGGCGCGAAGGATTTGATGATAAAATTTAATTGCCGGAAAAAATACCCCTTATTTGGCATTTTAAATATTAAAAGAAAAATACATGACAAAATTCTGAGATGATTACAGCGCAAAATTTGTAAACTAGTTATTAAGATTTTGGATAGTTTTAAATTTCGAATTGTTGTTCAATTACTGTACTCCCTCACGCCGATACTGGTCAACAATTTTGTTGATGCCGAGCGGAGCCGGTAATACCGCTCAGCATTGTCGTTTGACAGCACTCGACTACAGGTTCGGTAGCAACGCGAGCGATACACGCAATATGCTATGGGCCATATTGGAACAATACCGAGCGATATTACACGACAGCGTGTAGCACCACTTGCTAGGTTCCCTCTTTAGTTTTTAATTAATTTTGTGGAGTCTAAGGGGAATTAGATATCTACCCCTGCAGAATAATGAGCTCATTAATCAAAGGTGTCTTAAAGAAATTACTTACACTCGAGTTGAAATATAAAATTAAATACGAAACTAGTAGTGTTTCGACATCGTGTTCTGTTTCCACTGTTGTTGCCTGCTTAATAAAATTTATTTAGTTTTCCGTACAGAACTACCTGACTGCTTAGTAAAATTCATTTACTCTCAATTCAGTAGTGACGTAATAAAACGTTTCAAGTCGACACATCTCCTAACGGAGTGCCCGAAGACGTTTTACAATTTCAACGAAGCTTTCGATATTTTTGCAATCACATTTTTATAGCTCTCAATTAATTGTAGAAAAAAAATTTGACAACAAATTATCTATTTATCTTAAATTCGTAGATATTTATTAACAACGGACGAATAGTAAAAATTAATTTAAATCGTTTCGCCACCTTTCTCCTCAATTTTTGTTGAAGATGTAGAATTTGTCCGAGCGGCGAAAATACAACATGATTACCAAACGGAGCGGTAATTTTGACTGAAAAATAAGGTCTCTCCGTGGAGGACTGGTAATCCCTCTTAGTTGAGATGCATAGAAAAACCATTCCAAATTTAAATAAAATGAAATTCTGACAGAGATATGGTCTTGAGGCATTTTCCACGCAAAGTCCCTGCCAGTCATTCTGAAAATCCGCATGTGATAGTTCGCGACACGTGATAGAGTCGTTAACGGCATTCGAACATGACATAGACACAACCGCATGCACAAGGGAGCCTTCTTAACTATAACGGTAACCCCTGTTCGTCGATTCCCCAGATAACGGAAAATCAGAGAGTCGTTGGGACTGCCTAACACCCGACCTAACACCATTATACAACATGTGAATAGGCTTGTGCCAGTGGCAGCCGTCCGATGATTCATGAAATTGTCATCGCGTAATCTCACGTGGGGCGTCAGTTTCTAGCGGATGTGTTATTTCTGCGGCTCGTAAACTTGTTAAAAATTTGACGAGGAATTCCCGAGGACGGGAAAAAGAGTCGTCCAACGAGGCCTCTTCCCAAAATAACTCCTGAGCAAATGTTTTTTTTTTGTTCAACTAGCGTACGCTAAGTCCCCTTTCGTAAGACTCTTAGAAATTATCCAACTCATTTCGATTTAATTTACGAATTATATCGTTCGGAATAGTCGTTCTTGGAACAAATCGATAATTTACAAAAGTGTAATTTGCCAAACTCACCCTTATAAAAAATGTTCAGTGTTTTTTTTATCACCGTTTTACGCTTTTATCACCACTCTCTTCAAAATTGTCAAAATATTCCAATCGTTTCTAATTCGCTACTTATCTGGAGAAAGATTGACTTTATAAAAAAAAATCAAACTAACAACCCTAAAGAGAACTTGACGAGCTACAAACAATCTTTTATGACATTTTCTCTCAAACCAACGGATTTTTGAAATAAATAAATCATTAACAAAAATGCGAATCCTTCAAATTTTATTTCAATTGTACTGTTTAACCTGAAATGTTATCAAACACTATTAATTTGGAATTTTTGTTCGACATCATTTTTGCTCTTGAAAGAAATAGAATTCTACTAAAATCAGTAAATAACTTCCTAATTATAAAAAAATATTTGCATATTTGCTTAAATCACAAACGTAATGCGCCAAAATGTCTACCAAAACGACTAAAATTCACACATCAATTTTCGCCCCCACCCACGTGACATTATGCAACAAGAACATCAACTAGATGTTACAGGTGATAATGATAGCAACATCTCATACATTTGGAAAAAGCCACACTTCCAATCTTAACAAGTGAGGAATTAGCATAAACTCCCTACATTCTCCAGTTCCGTTGACATTGTTGATATTTGTCCAGCGATTAGTGTTCCACCGGGTGCAATAATTTATGCAGAGTATCGATTTTAATTATACCCCGAATGCTAATTGCCAGTCATTGGAGTGCCGGGCAAACAAAACACGGCCAAAGTGGCATGATGGAGTGTCCCAGGAAACTGGCCAAACCCATGCCCTCCATACCACCATCCAAGAGGCACGCCAAGTCACAAAATGTTTCTGCTTTCAAATGGATAAATTATGGTCATCCATTGAGAAATCGATGGTAAATTTTTTTGCGAGAAATGTATTTCTCTCACAATCCGAAAAATGGCTCATGTCAATTTTAATACACAACATTTCTGCAAATTTACATTCGAACAATTTATCCTAATACTTCAAAAACTGCTCAGACGATTCCGGTTAATCTTCACTCCAGTCTTGATGATTCAAACCCACATTAATTCCAGTGAAAACTAATCAATTCGATCGTTTGTTCAGCGAAAATTCTCTAATTTCGACGAAGAAAAGATTCTTTTGTGTTTTTTACTAGTTTTCTTGGAAAATCTAAGAAAACCGCTGAGTCAGTCCCAGGTAGGAAAAGTTGACCCTGACGATGGGAACAAGGCTGGAACTAGCATCAAGCTTCTTTCCATTGTAGAATCGTGTATTGATTCAAGCATGGGTCGTCAATATATAACCAAGCCTTGGTTTAAGGCTGCAACAGCATGGCTGCTTAAGACTGGGATATCGAAGATAGAACAACACTTAGTTTCATCGTCAAATCAATGACCGATTCAAAAATATGGAGTAATGTTGCATCGAGTTCGTTCTATCATATTTCAAACTTGATTCATTGAACGAGATGAAAAAGATACCAATTAATTTTTTGTTTTAATTTCTCACAAATGTTGACATTAAATTTTCATTTCCTAATCAATACATGATTAATCAAGTTGATATTATTGAGAACATTTTTTCTCTCCTACTAAAGATAAGAAAACCGACAATTATAAGTAGAAAACCTCTTCTCCACGTGAAATTACGAAGAGTTCATTGTCGCTTTCTTTGCAATTTAAGTTGAATCCAAATATTTCAAAATTCTCACAACAAATTTACGTTTCATTTACTTTTTTTTTATTCAATAAATGAGTAAATCTTTATTTTTTGCGTCCAGTAAGAATTAGGATTTACACACATCCTTAGACGAGAGTGAGATTACAACCCTGATCCAATCATGGCACCCAAGGTTGGATCGAGGCTCGATACTCAAGACTCGACCAGTCTTTATCAATCCTGGATCGAGCCTCATCGAATCTTGTTTCCATCGTTCATTGCTACCTAGGATGTTGTTTAGAATATAATTAATAGTACGAAAAAATCGAGACATTGAAATATTTCGACATTTTGACTGCATAATTTTCCTTGAAAAATCACATAGAGTAATCTCAAATATTCAAGTAATTCCAGAGAGCAAAAATCATCCTCTTTCAGTTATTTCGGGGGTGAGCACCCTCTCAGCCAAAAATAAAATCCTCAAGTTTTAAACGACTCTTCCATCTCCTATCCAACGCAAGAATGAAAGGGAAAATAATACAGAAGTAAATCGATATTACGACGAAGAATAAAACGTAATGGAAGAGGTACATAACTCGATTACGCGAATATAGACTCGAGTGTCTCGCTTTACATTGGCCGGAATGAAATGCGCGGACGTTTTCTCGTTTCGCGAGTCGAGTGCCTCTCGCTGCAGAGTTACCTCTTCTCCTTCTCCCCCCCCCCCCCCCCCCCCCCCCCCCCCCGCGTCCACCACTTCTCGCTATCGTTTATGTCGTGGTTGTCTCCTTGAGCGCGACGAAGCGCTTTGGCTTTTTTATGTAGTCAAAATGTATACATGTACGGAAGATCTATAACCGAGGGGATATAAAAGTGGAGGTTTACTGGAAGGCGAATGCGATCACCCTCCCAGATATGCGGATATTTTTAGAGTACGGGAGTCGGGGTAAATTGATATGCGGGTCACTTGCGATGATGACCGGGGCCTGCAAATGAATTTCATCGGGTCATTATTCATGGGAGAGTAGGAGTTATTGTAGTTTCTGCGACGGTGCGGGAAAGGGGATATTGTAATTGCGGGAATTGATTAGGGATAAGTGATTTATCGGGGCTTTTTTGCGGGAATAGCGGGTGATTGTGGATGAATGGATGGACTGATTTATTAGTTTCATAAAAGAGGAGGACTCTGGGGGTTATCTAAAAATTCAATAGGAATTTCAGCTGCATTTGTTTTTTTTATTAAAAAAGCATAAGGAAGTGAAATTTTTAGTAAATATTAGGGGACTCTTGGGAAAAGTGTCGGAATTTTAGATGAAAAGTATGACAGTTCGGTAAGATTTTCTACCACCGCATTTAGAAAATGACACCGGAGGTTTCACGAGAAAAAACCTGTAATGTTTAATAGTTAGCGATTTTTAAGAAATTTTTATGGATTTATTTTCTAAGCAATCAATTGAATTTTTCAATAATTCATGAATTGGCAATCTTCAGGCCTATATGAGGACGGAAATTATGGAATATTTGCATAACTCAAGCAACAATTCTCTAGTTTTCAATCAATTCCGTTGCAGATGATGGTTAATTTTGGCACTACAGTTGACAATTCAAGATGTCATTGGAACTTCAACGATAATTTAAGATAAAAAATTAAATTATTCTAAATTTTTATGTTAAAGTTATTTCATGTTGAAATTATTGTTCAAGTTTCAAGAAAGTTGTAGTATATGAGAAAGATGGATTGGTTTCATAAAATATTTCTTTCCACCTATCTCTGTAGTCCTCACATGAGATGAAATGCCAGTTTGATACTTTGTATTTCAACTTAAGTGTAAACCAGCAGGGGGCCGCGGCTCCCGAGCCTATTCGACTGAAGAAATTTGACTATTTATATCTACTTTGTTACTCTTTTCATTATTTTGTATTTCTACCCATTCTATTGAGAGTATGCTTTCGACTATACAACATTCTATTTATAACGTTTTATCTTCAAGAAAATTATTTTTTATTGAATATCTGCCAGGCTAATCATCCGCGTTAGGTCATCTTCAATACCAAACATCATCATTCTGAGGAGAAACTTTTTGCAGAATGTTGAGTAAATAAGTAGACGTTTGAAAAAATTAGAGAGAGTACACAAATTTTAAGTAAAAATCGCAAAATTGAAATATCGCTAAAACTTGATATTGTTATGTTTCGTTGATGCAAATGGAAGATATTGAAGTGCATATTTAGAAAAAAAAATTAATGAAATCCAATGAGTCGTTTCTGAGATATTGAAGGAAATATTTTTGTCCGAACTGTTCTTCACTTTTCCTCGCCCGGGGATTGGTACGAGCTCTTGCCCGGACTAGGAAAAGTGAAAATCACTACGGAAAAATCTCGTTCCTGGGCTGTCATTAAGGGATTTTTAGACTCGCATGATTGGCCGCCTCGCCTACGGCTCGGCTGACCAAACTCCATACGAGTAAAAAAACCTATAACGATAGGCCGGAAATATACTAATTCATTGAAAATTGAATATCTTTCAAAGTAGTTATCCCATTTAGTTCATCTTCGAGGTCAAATATTTATGTCATACTCTAGGGAAAATTCGTACACAATTTCAAGTTAATATTTTTATTTTTTCAAGAAAGAGAGAACGTCGTAGGTAAGAATTGAAAAATGGTCCACGCTTGGGCCAAGGGCGACTCTGAGGAGAAGCCAAATATGACACCCTGTTCAGGAATTTCAACTATATGCCGGCGTTCCTTCATATCCGGTCGAAAGTACGGACTGATTGCATGTGTGCATCGAAACATATATTTGATGCCTGCCTCGATATTTGCGGCACGAGCGAAGCGAGTGCTGCTGGTCGGAAGACAGGCATCAGTCAAATACATCTACAAATAAAAGTATAGATACACCTTTTTGGAGGACATAACTGTAATTTTATGAACATTTTATATTTGCATCATAATCAGGACAATTATATTTTTTATTGCAGGTTTCGTACACAAAAATATATCTGTCTGCAGATTTTTTCGGCAAGGTGTCAGTTTCTATGATTAATTGCGCTTCTGCTTTCAAATTTTTGTGAATTTCTTCTTCGTCCGTCGTTGCATCGGATGAAACGACGGGCTATGATATTTCGTTCATTGTTTGGCTATTCTTTGGTTACACCTATCACTTTCTCAATTAGTTTCCTTAACAAACATTAGCACCAATTTCCGGCAAACAAACTTTGAGGTTATGGGGGATATAACGAATTTACCGCGAGCGGCAGGGAGAAAATATAATAGGAGTCCGATGTATTGAGTATCAGTGCACATGAGTAAATTTTTAGTCTCGCTAGGCATGAAATTTAGACTTTCTGCTTCAAAATCGCAGCAAAAAGTAGGTACTTTCGACCGAGGTATGACGAAATAGTATATTACCTACCTCGACCAGTAAAGAAAGAAATGTTTCAGATCACACGAAATTGTTGGCCGAGGCGTATTATGTTTTTTTATTACCCAAGATGTGTACACTATTTTTCTGCTCGGTGTAGCCGGAAAGCCACAATTTCCTCTCGCGCAGCGGCCGGGAAGTCGCGCTTTCTGGCCGGAGGGCAGAAAATTCTTTTCCTGCCTACATGGGCCGAAAAATCGTTATGAACCCTCGGGAGGAGAATCCGATAAGCATTCCCCACGTGCTTACAACCCTCGCCTTCGGCTCGGGTCGTAATTTTGCGCGTGAGGACGACTTGTCTAGTTTTCCTCCCTAGGTGAGAAATATACTATTTTTTCTCCTACAAGCCCGAACGCGCGATACCATGCGCTCTAATTGTAACAATCAAAATGGAAAATGTCAAATTAGCCGCCTTAGATGCCAGTGAACCAATAAGGCATAAGCGTGATAGAATTTCAATATATTCAATATAAATTCGAGTGTCGATATACTGTCCTTTTTGTAATACGGCCCTGGACTCCAAATCTGTCATTTCCCTCAGTTTCATTAAAATGTTAATGATGCACCACCGAATCAGCATGACAAAAGCCTTCCCCAGCGGCCGGGAATAAGTCATTGGGGTGAGAAGAACCGGTGTAGGTTGCAGTGGTGCAGCCCAAGGGGGGATCTCAACCCAGTAAAATCTGTCACTCGAATGTCAATCAATATTTCAGCATGGGAGCCAGCGTCAGCTACTGCCTCTCTACCCCACTCATCATTGAGGGTGGAACCTAACAAATCTAAAGCAACGCATACCGTACGGTTTCTATGGCTTTATAGCGCGATCACGAGCTGGACGGTAACGCAGTATGGGTGCACTTGAATTCTCCGCGGGGCTCTGAAGGGGAAAGGAGGGCCAGAGGGGGAGAGAGAAAAGGACAAATCACGTGGCCCCTGTTTGCGTGGGGATTCGATAAAAGAGAACTTAACGATCGTACGAGGATGAGTGAGTTTCACACAATACAACCTCTTTATGGACTCCTCAATTTGCGAGAGAACATATGGGAATTCATTGGCAATTTATGGAGTAATTCAATTATATTCAATGGAAATTATGGCTTTGTAAAAGTTGCTAGTGTAGGGACAAATCTTGGAGAATTGAGGGTAACATGAAATTGTGGGAAGAATTGTGAATTCGGGGACTCAGAAAGTTTTCGGTATACGGAGAAAATGTTCGGTAGAAATCACCTTTCTATTTGATTATCTTTTCGGTATTCGAAGAAAATCACTCTGCCGCACAGTAAAATTTGTGGATTGCTCAGTGAAGTTTAATTGGAGATTCGACGAAATTGTGTGGCTAGGCATTTTTCTCCCAAACTGCCATAATGAAACGCGATTACCAAATGGAATTTTTGGAAAATTACTCTTCGTGCAAAAATTGATTTTACAAGAATTTGAATAATGATCTGCTTTTTTGCTGAATTGGAAAATTAGTGCACTATCTATTCTATCATTTTTATCATTCAGTGAGAAATAATCCAATATAAAAATATATAAAAATACGCGAATTGTGAATTCAGCAAATGAGAGTTTACTGTATAAAACTGATTTTGAGGAACGTTTGTTAATGCTTTAAACAACCCGAGTGAAAATTGGGCTCAGGCCGGGATCAAGTTCGGATCAAGTCTGACTTAATGCAAGATCAAGTGCTGATCCAGTTGTTGGATCAAATCTTGATCAGTTATGTTACGGCTTGCATATATCAGGACTTGATTGGGCTTGACAGATCCAGATTTTATCAAACCAAACGTATTAGTACTTGAGCACCGCCATCAAAAATAATTATTAATGATAATTAATCCAAAATAAACAATGAATCTGTGTTTTTTTTAAAGTTTATGTCGCATTTCTTAATGAATTTCTACCTAATTACCGATAAAAAGACCTAGTGATTTTTGCCGAAACTGGGGATCGAACCGGGAACCCTACGAGTACTAATCCTATGCCCTAATCACTAGACTATCACGCTATTATTGTTTGATATACTCAATTTTGCCTATACGATAGGTATTGGGGCTATTTTCTCACTTCAAAATTATTCATTACCTGATAGATTCGCATGTATTTTCTAAAAGTAGAAATTTGTTTAGTTAAAATTTTAATAAATCCAAATACTGGAGATAATTTGCTTATAACCTCTTGCATATTTTATTACAGCCATTTGACGAACAGATAAATGAATAAATTGACCAAATAAATTGATAATTAAACAATCAATTTGGATAAATTAATTTTTTAGGGGAAGGAAAGTAAACATGTAAATTAAAAATTCATACTTTGCATTCGATTTTCGGGAAAGGTTGTTCAAAAGAAGATCAGGTGAATTGGGTCCTGAATTTCCCATTGACCCTCTTAAATTAAAATTAATCAAATTAAAATGTATCCAATGAGAATTGGATCAATTTGGTTTCAAGCAGATTAATCTCTAACTGAGATCATGTCAATCTGATCACAATTATTACAGGTTAGTGCACCTCAGTTTAAAATGAGGCTCACCTGAATTGAACTTGATCAGAACTATTGTAGGCAAACAGCTCAATCTGAGATTGGATTCGCTTGAT
>JAPYZN010004137.1:0-20598 GCA_030522865.1 Psyttalia lounsburyi | reverse complement strand
ATGTAGCTTCTGGAGTTCACCGCTAAAGGAGAGGGCGTCCAATCGGCAGTCGGTAAAAACGGCGACGGGCCCCGACTGAGTTGTCCGCCCTGCCTTACTTCACAGCTACGGGTCTTCCTGGATGCCAGCGCTATCTTGCGGCGAGGTAAGGAATATTCTTATAACAGTTGTTGACTGGGTAGTTACACTGAGAACATAAACAATTACTTCTGTCAAGTAAATTTTCTTACGAGTAGAAAATTGGAATTATTGAGAGGAGCAAATCATGCTTCTCATGAAATTCTTCAGTTCAATCACCTTCAGGAATCTTCAGAATTCCAGAGGGGGATCTAAGGACAAGAGGTGGGGTAGAGATTGGAGAGGTTATGTTGCCCTTTTTCTGACACGTGTTACCAATGATTTTTCATAGTTTTCAAATCTTATGTAAAATAACCGGTAATAATTTTCAATGTTGATTATCCTGGTTGGATGTTTATTTAAAAGTCAGATGTAGCACAATTATCCTGTCACCAATGATTGCCATTGCATCTGTCATGAGGATCCATGATTATCTCCTCATAATGATCGATATTTTTTACTAGTAAGAAAATATACTTGACAGAAATAAATTTGTTATCTCAGTGCAGTGTTATTACATTTTCACAGGGTCACTTTGAAAGTCCTGGAGAACTTCGAATATGCACATGCAGGTTCCTGAAGAGCACCGAGAACGACAAGCACTTGTCAATAATTCAGAACCAAGAATTGAGTTCGTGAGTGTGGTAAGTGACCTGAACTATATCATTTTATCACTAGCTTTAATTAAAATTGATGATGACTGATAAAATTTAATCAATTTTTCTGATGTTAGATTTTTCGTCATGGAGATCGAACACCGACTGAGGATCCCTATGAATTGTTTCCGACGAGTCCCTACTCAACATCGGGTTTCCAGCCGTATGGTCATGGACAATTGACTAACGTGAGTATCACAACTTCAATTAATTAAGTATATTATCTCCATAATTGCTCCCCAATTTGGAACTAACTTCGGGAATATTTTTTCCCCGTATCTTTCATTATCTCCCCAGAGAGGAAAACAGCGTGCGTATGACCTTGGCAGACACATTCGCAAACAATATGGCAAGTTATTGGGAAAAATTTACAATCCAAATACGATACTTGCGCGCACCACTGCTTTAGATAGATCCAAGATGTCTCTGGAATTGGTGATGGCTGGTATATTTTCCCCTTCAGCTGAAGAACAATGGCGTCCAGAAAGTAATTTACAAAATGTCGTATCGAATTATCTACCATGGAATAAAGATATGCTGCTGTTACCTGTGGTTTCTGCAAAGTGAGAATAGTATATTTAAAACCTAGGGAGGTAAAATAAGGGGCCCTTCCTGGCGGACCAGTCGATTGAAGAATCGAGTGGTTCAGTTTGTCGATTAGCATTCGAGGGGATGTCGATTTGAATTACACTGGATCGAATCGGAAATGAATCGACCACATACGGAGTCGATTGCCAGAGGATGGGACCAACGACAAGTACTTCTCGATTCTTTTATTTACAATGGGAAAACTATTCTAGAACAATAAATCAAGTAGTCGTTCGAGGGTCGATTGACTGGAACAATGGGAACAATCGAAACATGATCGACTGGATCATCAGTCGATTGTCTCAATCAGAATGGGGAAACTACTTTGCCATGAGTGAATTACTGATTCGTTGGTCGCTTGACTAGGCGAGGCGAAACAATGAAAACAATCGATTGGGGCTCAGTCGAGTTTCTTATTAAATAGAAGAAAATTATTGTAAGACGATAAATGACTTGATCGATTGGGTCTCGATTTATTTGAGGGAAGAGAACAATCGCGACTCAATCGATTGGAGGGTGAGTCAATTCTCTTATTAATAATGGGAGACTATTCACAATCGACTGAAGGTTCAGTCGATTTTCTTATTAAAAATGGGAAAACTATTCTAAAACGATAAATACATTGATCGCAATCGATTCCGTATATGGTCGATTCGTGGCCGAAACTGACTGGCTCGATTGTTCAATCGACAGTCGATCGAATGCAAAACACGAGATCCACCAGGGCTTCCCACACGCTTATCAACCTCGCCTTCGGCTCGGTTGATAATTCTCATGGCTACTCGTGGGTGAGGGTCTTTTGTTCTACCTTCCGTAGTTAAAACCCGATTGCGGGAGGGAAATCTGACTGTCCCCGCCAAGACGGAAATGATTTTGTCCATTTAGTCCTTAACGATTGAAATAAAAATGTCCTTTTTCCGCAGATACAAAAATGAGTTGCGAGCGGTAGAGAATCTTCCCGAATTACGCGAGGAAATAGAAAAATACGCCGGCTTCCAGGAGGATCTCTCCAGGTGGACTGGTCGTACAATCGTGAGTATGCAAAATTGTAGTAGTGTTTATAATGGTTTAGCAGCCCTACAATCCATGGAACTCGAGCTTCCTAAATGGGCAAATGGAATTTTTCCGGATGGAGTGCTCGCAGAGACTGCCGGTCACCATTATCGAATCCAGAGTTACAATAAGAGATTGAAGGCTTTAAATGGAGGTAAAAACAATCTTTATCTATAAATTTTTAATTCTAAAAGTCGCTCCTCTTGATGAAACACATTCAGTCATCATATTTTATGTTAAGGCCCGGGTGTATCTTCGACGTTTCGTGTTGATTTTTTTTTATCTACAAGACACTTATTTGGATACTCACTTTCTGTAATAAATAGACCCTCAAGAATAATAAATATATATTTGAAAAAAAAACTGCAGAAAATTAGGAACATTATCACAGAGCGTTTTTGCATTTGTAGATAACAAACTCAAAACAAAAACAATCTAGATGACTTTGGGCTGGACGTACCCGGGCCGTAATCGGCCCATTTTGAGGCGAAATATTAAATACGAAAAATACTTTTCATTGATGTTGGATTAATATGGAAATCATGATTTCAGGAATGATTCTAAGACACTTTACGGAGAATATGTTGGCTGTAGCCAGACAAGAAGCTCCGTCATCACAGAAAATGGCGTTACTTAGTGGTCACGACACAAATATTGCCGGTCTTCTGACAATTCTAGGGGCTTATGAATCCCACGTGCCCGATTATTGCAGTGCAATTTTCGTTGAACTACTATCAAAAAATAATAAATATTACGTTAACGTACGTTTCGACTCTCTACTGGTGATTCAACGAATTCAGTGGTTATAAATAGATTATTCAATTGTTGTAGATCCACTACTGGACTCCCTTGAAGCAAGTACCAGTGAGGATCCATGGTTGTGAAGAATTATGCGATCTGGAGACGTTTACGGAATTATTTAGGGACGTTCTACCCACGGACCAAGACCTGCTGATTTGAAGTTTTTTTTATTGAGCTTGAAAGGTTTTTTTGTATACGAGAAATAGATTTGAATGAACGGAATCGTAACAAAAAAAAAATCATTACATTGGCGCCACTAACACCTCTCAGTCTTAAAATACACAACTGAAGATCGTCGAACGAGACAGTTGAGGAGTCTATCCCAATCGGGGCCCAGGGGTACTAAAAAGAGGGAGACAGAGTGAAAAAGGATGACTCCATACAAATTTCATGGTTTCTAATACAAATTATATACAAAAAAAAATTAGAGTTGAGAGATTAAAGAGTTGAACTGTCAACTCTCAACTCGAGTTCGGCCGATATTTTGAAAACTATCAGGCTTAGCTCCAAAAGTCGAACGGATTTGAAAAGCTGAGGAAATTTCCGATCGATATAGCCTCAGATTTCATTTTTAGTGATTTTTTCCGTTTTTGATTTTTCGACCCCTAGGGCCCGCCGATTTCAGCGATTTTAGGCTGGGTGAACATATTTTCTGCGATATCTCAAAAATTATTGATCCTATCGGCTCGGGGTTTGTTCCATTCGAAAGCTGAGCTCATTTCCCATCGATATAGGGTATTGGGAAGTTTCCAAAATAATTTTTTCACTCGTTTTTGGGTAATTTTATGAATTTCAGAAAAACTGAAAAAAGGCATTGAAAAATCAGTTTAAAAAATTAGAAATACTCTATACCGATAGGAAATGAGCTCAGCTTTCGAATGGAACAAACCCCGGGACGATAGGATCAATAGTTTTTGAGATATCGTCAAAAGAGTGCCGACTGTCGTAAAAATCGGAAGAATGGAAAGGGTCCCCCCTTTGATTTTTTGGCATTTCAGAATTTCGGGGCAGGCAGTTGACTGGCCGGGCGGCTGGCCGACCGGGGATGTCCGAATCTCAATTTTTTTGAAAGAAGATGATCCCTGGGCACCCGGTTTGGGGTTTTTTGGTCGTTTTTAGCCGTTTTTGACTTATTGGGGCCGTTTTTTCACTTTTTTCGATTTTTCAGCACGTTATCGTCGTTTTTGAGAGTTTTTGAGGGCTGAGGGGGTTCTAGGGGTTTCTACTTTCGTTTTTGGGCCCTTTTGGCATCACTTCTAGGATATTTTCAGCCCTTTAGCGACTTTTAGGGCCCTTTTTTGAAATTTTTCGCTGAAAAATGCCGATTTCTCGAAAACTATCAGGCGGAGCAGCAAAATGCCAACGGATTTGGAAAGCTGAGGAAATTTGCCATCGATATAGCCTCTCTCTTTTCATTTTTAGCGATTTTTTTGATTTTCGAATTTTTGACGTCTGGCAGCCTCGGATTTCCACGATTTTCGACTGAAAAACTATTGCTCCGATTGTCACGGGGTTTGCGCCATTCGAAAGCTGAGCTCATTTCCCATCGATATAGGGTATGAAAAAGTTTCTAGGATGATTTTTTCACCCCTTTTTTGTTAATTATATGATTTTTAGAAAAATTGAAAAAACGGTTCGATAAATCATTCTAGAAACTTTTTAATACACTATATCGATGGGAAATGAACTCAGCTTTCGAATGGCGCAAACCCCGTGGCGATCGGAGCAATAGTTTTTGAGATATCGTCAAAAGAGTGCCGACTTCGATGAAAATCGGAAGAATGGAAAGGGGGGACCCTTTGGTTTTTCGGCATTTCAGTATTTTGGGCCAGACAGACGACTGGCTGGCCAGCTGGCCAACCGTGGATGTCCAAATCACGATTTTTTTTAAAAAAGATGAGTCCTGGGTTGCCCTTTTTGGGCGTTTTTGGCCATTTTTGGCCGTTTTTTTTTCCTTTTTGGGCCTTTTTTTTAGTTTTTTCGATTTTTGAGCACGTTATCGTCGGTTTTTAGGGTTTTTGAAGGCTGAGGGGGTTCTAGGGGTTTCTACTTTCGTTTTTGTGGCCTTCTGGCATCACTTCCAGGAAATTTTAAGCCGTTTAGCGACTTTTAGGGGCCTTTTTTGAAATTTTTGTCAGAAAACTGCCGATATCTCGAAAACTATCAGGCGTAGCTCCAAAATTCGAACGGATTTGAAAAGCTGAGGAAATTTCCGGTTCAACTAGCCTCTCTTTTTTTATTTTTAGGGATTTTCGATCTTTTGACCGCTGGGGGACTCCGATTTCCAGGTTTTTCGCCTAGGTGAACACATTTTCTGCGATATCTCAAAAACTATTGCTCCTATCGCCCCGGGGTTTGTTCCATTCGAAAGCTGAGCTCATCTCCCATCGATATAGGCTATTGGTAAGTTTCTAAAATGATTTCTTCACCCCATATTTGTTAATTTCACGTGTTTCAGAAAAATTGTAAAAACAATTTTTTAGGAAAAAAAATGTCGCAAGAAAAATATGAAGGAAAACTTAACTGCAGATATTCGGTGCCATCAATAAAGTATTATAGACTTTTATATATAAATTACTAGGTTACATTATTAAATGATCTCCCACAACACGAATTATACGTGAGAGTTGATAATAAATTACTCGCAATTTACTTCCTGAATTTATCGACAATTGAGTTATGAAAAGATATACTTACTTATTATACTTACTATTTTTGTATTTTATGAGCAGCAAATTGCAATCTTACGGAATACAATTTCAATAATACTTATTGAATGTTTCTTTCAAATGCATTTCATGCCCTTTAGTTGGATAATTCAAAAACAGCCGATTTGTAATTAATTACTCCAAAATATCTCTCCACTATTTTTTATCATCCTGTTGAGCAATTTTTGGGTTGTATAGAATATATAAAAATAATTATACATTCTTTATATTGAGTGAAAGAAATGAACGCCAAGTAAAAAATCGGTACTTTATTCAGCATTAGTCTATAAGAAAGGCTTATATTTAGGATTGCAGATGACCAATTATAAATCCTTGGATAATACAGTCACCCCAGTAGTTCGAACGTAATTAATGCAAGTGAATCGTCTAGATTCGTTGATGTAGAGCCGATTAAGAAAATAAGATCACAAAGGAGTAGTATCCACCTCGAAGTATATAAATCAAGTATGATTTATGAAAAATTATATAGATAATTATTGTAATATGCGAGACAAAATGTAATAATAGAATACTAGTAATGCGTCAATGATACACGTATGAAGGCATCCAATAACGGAAAATCAAAGGTGAATTTTTTGGGAAAATTGTTTTCATTTGAACTGTTTTCTTAACTTGAAGATTCCAGAATTTGCGAGAATTTTTGTAATTAACGATTTTTTATAAGAATTCTTCGCCATAAATTTGCCAAATTCTCTTTTTCAAATCAAGAGAAAAAATTATTACGAAGAAAAATTGAAATCACTCACTTTTTAATGGTTTATTTTGGATTATATGACAGCAAAAAAAATGCAGTTCTAAATCAACCGACTTTTCCAATGAAAATGTTGCTTATTTCTACTGAATTTCCTCACACGTGTCCCGAGAAAAATTTCCAATTATCTAAATGCTCGTCTGGCCACTTCAGTTCCCCATGAAATAAAATCATAAATTCATTCTTCGTTTTTTCCCCAACGAAATTTCCCCAGTTTTCATATTCAACAATGTTATCCAACGAAGACATAATTAATCCAATTCCCCCTCCATTGGGCAATAACGTGTGCATCATGATCAGAAATTTGATACCTCTATTTTTCTCTGTACACAGACATTACCAAAAGAAAAAAGGAACAGTGCTCTCAATTCTCGCGGTAATTTTCAACTGCATAGAGACATTTCCCCAGAAACATTCAGTTTCAGAAACAATAATAATTCCGAATAATCAGCATCAATCCATAAAATTCCTCCACACAGAGGTCACCAGACCCCGCAATAACACAAAAAATCAAATATATAACTACCGTAACTACAATAATTTTCAACTTTCCGAACGCGCACCAGTGAACGCCCTTATCCCGCCGAATTTAAAAAATAACTTACTATAACTGACAAATCAACGCTGACCGATGTCGATGAAATCATTGTCGTGCATTGTGTTCAGTCTCCAAGAGACACTCTCTGACAAGAATTCTCGCATGTTGAATGCCCATTTTAAGACGCTCAGCAGCACTTCGACTGCCAGCATATGATAAACGAATGTCACGACCCAGTTCCTCAATAATAACAAGTAACTGAGCATACTTTCCCTGTCCAGGTACAGATGGAAAATTAATGGTATTCGAGGGGCTCGCCTGAGCAGTCTGAACAGTCTGAACGTTCTGTAGATTCCGTGGATTTGGCACCGTAATAATAGGCTCGGGAATTCTAGGAATTTCCTGTACTTTTGTTGATTGTAAGGCTGACGGTGGTGGTGGTGGTGGTGGTGGTGGTGGATCATTGAGTTTCGTTATTGTTATCTCATTGAGTTTAGACAATTCCGTCAATTTGGCAATATCCCCCATCTTCGAGTAATCATTAATCTTGGACATGTCATTCTGCATATTAACCATTTTAATCATCTCATTCATTTTAGTTTTCTCATTGAGTTTAGCTATTTCCTTAGCCATCTCATTGATTTGGGCTATTTCAGTGAATTTTGTCATGTCGCTATTGTACTTGGCCAACTCCGACATCTTTACCATTTCATTGAGTTTGGCTATTTCATTCATTCGCTGGACCTCATTGATCTTCGCCATCTGTGACATTTTCATTATTTCGTTCATCTTGGCTATTTCATTCATCTTGTTGATATCCGTATACTTTGATATTTCAGAGAACTTGACCATCTCGTTCATCTTAGCGAGCTCCGTCATCTTCATCTCCTGCATTTTCATGTATTCCGTTGTTTTTGCATACTCAGCTATTTTCTCCATCTCGTAACGCTTCGCCATGTCTTGGGAAATTTTATTAAGTTCACTCATTTTACTGAATTCAGCCAGTTGGGCCATTTGAACGATGTGCTCTGGTACTTTTCCACGCTCCATCATCTGCTTAAGTTCGGCTGATATTTTGTTCATGTTCATTTCAGACATCTGAGCAATTGTCGCTGCATCTGGGGCTGGCATCTTCGATAATTCAGCAATTTTTGATATCTCACGGGCAAGATTCTCGTCTAAACATCGTTTCTTCTTTGCCCGGTGGCGAGCCATTCGCTGGGCCTCCTGCATTCGTCTCAGCGCTGCTTGCTCTTCAGTCTCCTTTGCTCGGACATTCTTCATTCTCTCCGCCGCAGTATTGTACAGACGAATTGCGCGTTCTTCACTTGTTTCTGACATTAGATCATTCTTGAGGAGTGAAACCGGTGATTTAGCTGGTGTGGGGAGAGGGTCTCATTGTGGAGTCCAGAACGAGAGCAGTCAGTATATCAGGGGTGACCAAGTTTTGCCGTGAGGATGGTATCCAAGCATGGCAAGAAGGCCCTTATCGACGGTTGCCCTCACTGAAAGGAAAAAATGATCTTATTAATTTGCTTTGGAACAACACTCCTCAACGTCGATCTCCATCTCCCATCATGAAAATCCTAGAAGCCTGGAATAATCAAAGAGACGCCAAGCTCTTCCTCGAGCGATTCAATCCAACAAATCTCTGCTGAATTATAAAACCCAAAAATTCTATCTCCAACTTCTCTAACCAACGTTTCAATAAATTTCCCGTTGAGAAAAAACGATAGAAAACTAAACAGAGAGAGAATATGCTGGGCATCGATCTCCTCGGCGATGTTTACCCTGAATGCCCAATGATCATCGCAGAGCATCAATTATCCTCCAGCAAGCCGATGACAAAACCAATCAAAATGATAATTCCAATGCAGCAGGATTTTTAAAATACTAGAAAACTATTGGAAAATTTCTTGTTTTTGAAAATTTTGAACGAAGTAATAATTCACCATATCGGCGCATGCGTCACGTAGAATAAAGTAAGTACCGTCTTTCGTCTGTAGCCGTGTGTTTCTACACCTGTGTTGAGAATTTTCGCCAATGGCAACAATGGCCGACTCAATTTGACCAATTCATTGATACTTACGTTGGCCGTTGATGATGCAGATAAGAACGTGGTATTTCTGGGGTTCTTGTTACAGTGTAAATCCATGAATCATCGAGTACTCAAGCGCATTGACACAATCAGCCTGTGTGAAACGACACAATACAATTGAAGATACCGTAGAGACGCACTTGAGACGATATCGGCGGACATGTAAGATTTTCGTTCGGCAGAGCCACTTTAAGGGGCCAAGCGGGGTCGGCCCGATAGGCTGCGTGTGACGTGGTCGCGTTTATTGACCATAACCCCTTCCTCCTTTTGCCACCCCCGACGTAGACGGCCGAGACGGTTGGAGGAGGCAACTTCAAGGCAGACAGGTGGGCTATGTGTGTATGTGTGGATCTACAAAGGATCGTATGACTTTTTATCCGCCTTTGGAATTAAGATTGAGGATCGGGTCAGAGCTATTGAAGTTCAGAGAGAGATAGGCGGTTCGGGGTTTTTCATTGGAGTACCACCATCCTTGCGGACACTTATTAAAGGAGGACGTAGTTGATTTTTTAGACATTGTGAAGATCTTTGGGATTTTATTGAGGTTTTATCAAAAGCATTTTTTTACAGGAATCCAAGAATTTTGTAGGAAGATAATGCGTATTTTCTTTCAGGAAAATGTTAATTTAATTTTTTTTATAGAAACCACTCAGGAGCATCAGAATTCTTAGACATACATCTTCTAGAGCTTTATTTTTCGTATTTTTAGTAGAATTATTACAATCGACTTCTCTCGTGGTTTGGACAGTTAAAAAATCTGGAAAATGGGAACGAAAAAAAGCTTGTTTATTTGGAGAATATCTCAATAGAATGTCCTACATAAAAATTGAATCCCAATGATTTTTTCTGTAGAATATATCCCATTGAATAAACATTCGGAAATTTTGGTGATCGATTTTTTGCAAGATTTCTGAATAACAAGAGTTTCTGGATTCTTTTCGTACGATTTATTATTTAAAAAATATAACTGGCATAGAAATCAACGAGAATAAGTAATAAAGAACACCGGAACAATTTTTTTTCTCAGTAAAATATAAGTTGAAAAATCGCGGAATTTATTTAAAAATATATAATACAGAATGTGAATGTTACCGATGCAGTTCATATATGTAATTTTTCCATCTCTTCAATGTTTCAGGGTTGGATTGACAAATATTGAGGAGAACATGTATCTCTCTAATTATGAGTATTATTTTCTCTTATCACTGGTGATGATACCCATCTCTCTCTTCTTCAGACTTTGGTCTTGGCTTGGCTGGGAATTATTCGTCAATAATTAAATTTCATACATAAATGCATAAATTAATAGACTTAAAATGTTCTTCCATCATTTGTAACTATCATACGTATATATTAAAATAAATGATTGTGCGTTGCTTTTGCCGAAGTATATAAACATCTTTCGCTTTTACCTCAGAAATTAATTTTACATTCTTTCTACATTTGTTTTACGTCGAAACGATTATTATTAAAAAATTTTAATTTAATTTGTATTATTGTCATAGTTTGTCGGTTATTAACAGCTCTTCCAAACCCATTTTCCCTCGGTGTTTCCATATTCTGTATCTTGCGACGTCTTTTCTTGTGATCATTCCGATAACCTGTGTGGAAATAGTATATTTTGTTGAGTCTTGTGGAATGATAATAAATTAAAATTGACGTAATCGATAATAATCTTGTAAAAATAAAAATAAGGAACAGGAAAATTTTAATAGACAATTCTAGGGAACTAGATGGACACTTCTATTGAATTTTCATTGAACTTGGTATCAAATTTTGGCTATTGTTGTTGAAATGTCAAAGATATCAGATCAGAGATCAGATTTTTTTCTTTGACGTTCTCAGAATATAATTGTAATAATTGAATTTTTGTACGGGATATTTTTTATTACAGGGAGTTATGATATCTTCCTAAATTTGGAATGTACCTCATGTGAGTCATTGACCACTGGCAGATGACGAAGTCCTAAGCCTCTGAACAGTCTGAAAGCTCTCGGTAGTGTTGTAGACTGTGAAGAAAGTAAAAATTTATGAAATTGATAAAAGTAGATCTAAATGATAATTTCAAGAATTCGAAGGCTCTAGTGAG
Organism: Psyttalia lounsburyi; assembly: GCA_030522865.1. NCBI lineage: Eukaryota > Metazoa > Arthropoda > Insecta > Hymenoptera > Braconidae > Psyttalia > Psyttalia lounsburyi. Next base: position 9,178 of record JAPYZN010004137.1, on the reverse strand, counting down.
GTGAAGGACTCACATGTTGAAGAGTATAGGGCGAAGGATTCATGAAAGGTCTCAAATCGATGAAATATGTTTTCTCCTGTTCTGTAACCTCGATTTGATCAATTCCAGGATATCTGGGGTATTCATTGCGAAACATTTTAAGACTCCAACGACTTTCCCAAGTGTCACACTCATTGAATACCTGATTCTTCAGAAGAACTATGAGCTGGGATCGAAGTATTAATCCACGAAAACGTCCGTAAGAATGGATTTCATCCTGAGAGTAGAAAGTAATAAGAACGTTACATTTCCATTGTACTTTTTGACAATTTTTAGGGTTTACAAATTTTTATTATTCAATTGTTCAACAGATTTCTATTTATTATCTTGCCCAACTTACGAGTTCGTTCGTTTTCAATCTTTACGTTTCGTATCATAAAACTCAAATAAAACAATTGAAAGAATTGAAGACTGGGAATTGCTAGGAAAAAAGTCTCAATTGAATAATTAGAGAACTCAGATTCGATCATTAACGTAAAACTTTCTTCTTGAGAAAACTCAGAGAACCAGATTTTTCAATCCTAAAGGAGTGTTATGGCCGAGATTTGGGTAATTGCGTTATTGTTTAATATGTGGACATACAGCATGGATTATGCTGACCAAGTGATGAAATCAATGAATGTATTATTTAAGAGACGGTCAAGTCTGTATGGATGAGACCTGAACCGGACTCCGACGCGTACAAAAGTAGTTAATACAATCTGATAATAAACTACGTAATTTAAATACCGATACATTATTGGTGGGATTTATCCCTTTAAGCCTAGAACCAGAATAATATTAAGTACTCCCCACGCTGGGTACAACGAGAGTCTAAATATTATACCTGATCAGTACTTGGTGGATCCACTACCGGAAACCCATTGAATTTCACGCACTTCAGAAGTTCGACAATGTGACCAACATTTTCGGTGGTTTTGAGTGTTACAACAGGATGACTCATGATTTCACTGACATAAATATTATTTGAAAGTGGAGGTGGTTCCCATGCCAGCAAAGGCACGCCCGCCATTTGGATGTAGATGTCATAGATACCCTCGAATCAAGAAAAATACAGAATTATATCCCGTCAATGAGCTCGTTGCATTAATTTCATTTGAAAAGTGGTATAGGAGTTTGACGCAATTTTCACTCTAGTCTATTTGTCAATGAATAGTGGGAAAACTAAGAGGCAAAGGAGAATTTCACCACAACTTTTCATCTGGAGAAAATTGGGAGCTACAAAACAGGTTTTTTTTTTCCAAAATTCCACTAATTCCTTTACAGTTGGAGCTATTTCACGATAACTAAGGAGTAAGGGCCATACTTCATTGAAGAAGTCGCCCACCCACTTGGCCATGATGAGAACGATTATCACTGGGAGGCCGAAGGAGATGCCCTGTGTAGCTTCAATCAAGATAGCTGTTAGACTTATTGTCATTCTGACTACACCACCCAATTGCGCAGCTGCTCCAAGTAGTGCATACTTTTTTGGCTCGAAGAAAACCTAAAATAGTTATTCGAATTACGTAAAAAACTCAATAAGTACTCAAATTCAATACATAGAGACATGATTAGCATATCTTTAAATAACTGTATGTCTCAATACAAATTGAAAAAATACTCCAATCAAAGCAAATTATTGTTTCCTACAGTCTGCATTAATATGACAAATTATTCTACTTCTTCAGGCCAATTTCTGGTTCTTGCCAATTATACAGAATTTGAGAAAGAAATTGTTCTAAGAATTCCTCCACCAAATGGAAGAAGTTATTTATAACTATTGTGACAGACTTTGTGTATATCATTCACTCGATAATTAATTTCTTACACATGAAGGAATTGCTTTCGCCAGTCCAGTTCCCAAGAGCCTACCCCAGGCCGCACCAATGAGAAGAGACGGAATGAACAGGCCGCCTGACATTGATATACCGAATGTCAAAACAACCAGGAAGAAGTATAGCACCACAAAAATAGCTAGAGTTCCATCATCATGGGAGCCTGTGTCAATAAAAACCGGTCTAAAATTTCGGAGCTAGTGCATTTCATGCAAAATTCTATCAAAACTATTCATTATTTTGTTACGATCTTTGCGATAAAAACAATTATTGAGTATATATTGTTTCTGCTGCGTAGAGAGAAACATAAAAAAGGGATTTCGTGAAATCAGTTCCAAAAGTATAAAAAAAATAATTTCTCATTGTTCTGTCGTCATTGTTTCGTATAATTCTCACCTTTCGGGTCGTGAAAAAGTGACTTCACTGTACTTTCAGGTGTTTGAAACCAAAGTGCAGCCACAGCGCTGTATTCTCCCTCCTTACAGAACATCTGAGGGTACTTCGTGGAGTCCTTGGTCAGAGGTTTGCAATCGTTCAGAAAGTAAATCATGAGAAAGCCTACTGTTGCCGTTAGCATAGCCACAAACAGAACCTCAACAACTTTATACGTCTTTGCTGTTATATATCTCAATCTGATGCAGCTCATTTTATAGTTTATGTGATTCCAGAGAGCTCCCAGTAGTCCCCCAATAGCACCCACCATCATGAATAGAGGGATTTCGTAAATTTCATAAGGCAGAGTTTCGAATTGTCCCAGGTTCAACAGACCCGGGTAGGAAAGCTCTCCTGGGCGGCCGTGGTAGGCACTCAGGACAACATTTAAGGTGAATGTGGATATCATGCTGGCGAAAAATGTTCGCCATGTGAGACTTTGATTGAAAAAACTGGCCCCCTCTTCGGTACTGAACAGCACTCCACCTGGGGCATTTCAGTGATTTTTATCAGGCGTTAAAACTAAGATTTGAATAAACTGAGTGGGAAAACTTATTACATTGACACGATAACAGGGAAGTTTCCAACCCGAAATGACCTAACACATCAAGAGGACTGATTTAATTATATTTCCGAGTTTCATGATTTCTCTTTTAAATTCTTTCATCTGAAGTTTAAGACATGAATTCTTTTTATCCACAGCAGGTCCAACTTGGGTGATTTCTATCCAAGACTGCATATCAAAACTGTCTAATGAATTATTCTAAAGTAATAAGATCTATCGACATTGCCACCCAAGAGGACGCAATTTTCCATGAAAATAACTTCCCTACATCGGGACGCCAATACTTTAAAAGATTGTTTTCGCCAATTCATTGGGAAGGCACTACCTGGGGAATTTTCTATTGAATTCCCTCACCAGTTCTCATGGTTAAAGGCTCAATTCACTCACCAATAGGTGCACCAAACGCTGCAGACACTCCAGCAGCCGCCCCTCCAGAGACAAAATCGCGTTTTTCATGATCTTCCCTGAAGTATTGAAAAATCTTCAGGTCTTTATTAAAAGTCGTACTTTTTCCCTGCGATATACCGGCAGCAACGACTGCTCCAGCGTGAATCATAGGACCCTCCTTGCCACCAGCGAGTCCACCGACAACAGTTGATATAACTCCAAGTATTTTCACCGTCAGAGTTTTTATTCTCACAACTCGGGGAACTTTGATGCCATTGAGATAGCATTTCACCTGGGGGATGCCACTCCCAGCAGCCACAGGTTCAACGTACGTAACTAGTATGGCCCCAATTAAGCATGGAACTACATTCCATATTATCCACATGCAGTAGGGAAGCCACAGACAGCTGTTCGCCACACAATTGTCAACATCTGTTTACCATACTAAGGATCATTTTGTCAACTGATGCTTTATTATTGAGAGCTTTGTTGGATTTTGAAAAGGATACATGACTTCAAAGCCCCGTATTTTATATCTGATAGTTGTTCAATTGATATATCTACGAAACATGCTATTAGAGCTGTGAATATACCGATCAACAAGCAAATAAACCATCTTGCTAAGTTTTTTCTCACTACGTATTTATAGCCCTTCTTTCTCTCTTCATCTTGGAGTAAGTGATTTTCGCAGAAATCGTAATCCAGACTCTGAAATTGTTTCATTTTCGGGAAGAAGTCAACAAAATGAACACTTCAATTTTTTTAATGTTTACTTTTTAATTTTCATTGAAATGGAATAATTGTTTGCTTTAAATCAAGTAAAGTATTCATTTTGTTCGCTTCTACTTGAGTTACCGCATTTCCTGTGGAATTGATATTTCGAGTTCAAGATAATAATTATCACTTCGTAGAAGGACAAATTCATACATCTATGTTTGCCAGAAAGGCTTTATTTGGAAATCAAAGAAGGGAACAATTTGAATGAAGGTCTTGTATATTTACAAGAAATTCCACAGTCTTCCGGGAGGAATTGTTTTACATTTTATGGGGAATTCTGCTGAAAAAATTGGGTAATATTTATCGAGGAAATATATAAACTGTGTTAAACGATTCACTGCCGAGCGGGAGTCTCCTAAAAAGGAACGACTGTACCTGGCCAAGGTTTTGCCCTCAGGATGAGGTTTTTCCTTGGTCCTTGGTGAATGCCGTACAGCGGGGACGGGGGGTGGGAAGGGTAAATACGTAAAAACCCGAGAGGGTATACGTGAGGACAGGGAAAACAAAATTTATAAATTGTGTAAAATGTACAGCACAATCATGTACTGAACAATACATGGGAAACGCGGCCACAGGATTCTCTAGATTCGCTGAAATTTCCAAAACAATTCTTCCATCGAAATTAGGGCCATTATCATCAACAACCCAGAAGCGAATACAAACCAATAAATTACCTCGTAATTAGTGGATATGAAATTCGTATCACCGGGCCGAAATTCATCATTATAAAGCCTATGGAACTGTCGATGCGAGACACTCTCAATAAGACTGTCAAAAGTATTGTTCCCATTGTTACTCGCACTCTAAAAAAAAAATCATAATCATCCACAACGTGTCGGAATTTTGACAACTCCTTTGGAGGTTATGGTTCTCTGTTTTGATACTGATAACACATCACGACAGCAGTTGTCTTTGTCCTCCACGCCAAAGGCAACCCCAAATTCATGAATAAAATATTTACCCTGAATCTCACGTTGACATTAGTATTGAAGTACGACGGAAAATTATTTCTGCGTTGGGCTTTCAATAGTCTCTCCTCTTCAACAGACGAATCCCGAGTCGGATTTGCCCCGTCCACTTCAGTCTCCTCCGAGACAATCGATTCCTCGGAATTCATTTTACTTTATGATTAAAAACGAATTTTACATTCATTAAATGAAAAACAAAGTATGAATTCACTTGTTAACTTTGTTATCATAGTTTACAAATTTTTGCGTATGGTTCAATATAACTTCGTACTTGAAGTCGTGAGTCACACATTTACTGAATCACACATTTACAATGTTTCCTATTCTCTAAGATATGCTACCCAATGAGTGAACTTGACTCCGTAGATGATCCACTTTTAAATAGGAAATTACGCGAACAATAGACAAATGTGAGCACTCACTTTGAATTTCTGCCAGTTGTTGTGATTTTTTAATCGCTGAATTCTAAATTTTAATTGAGATTGTTTCTCAATAATTGAAGAATTAAAGCATTCCCTATATTAAAAAAATCTTCAGCTGATTCTTTTTGAAGATATCAATTATTTTTTAATTTCCAAAAGAGTCTATTAATTTCCATTTTTGAAACTGATAAATTTTCCGTAAAAGATATATTTTCATGCAATTAAAATCTTTATAAATTTTACGCTAAAATGTTAGAGCAATTTTAAGGAAAATACGGGTGGAATAATTGTTACAATTATTCACAATATCAAACAAATAATAATAACAAGTCATGATGGTTTAGTAATAGTCGTTTATAATGAGTTTCTCCTGAAAATGGACACTATTCGGGAGTAACAAAAGAAAGGAAAAATGTCTGAAAAGTTCTTGAGCCAAAAATTTTGAATATTCCCTCTCGCGGTACTTGCGCACCTCTCCCCACACAATTCAAGATGGCGGCGGACCTGTAGCTTTAGGCGGCATGTGTGGACTGGTTTGGCCGTTGTTCTGTACTCTCGTGTGGAAATGCAAATTAAAATCGTGATAATAGCTGAAAACAATGAAGCAAAGCATGGATCAACTCTTCTGCGGTTAGAATGACATCTACGAAGAGAGGCCGAGGTCGTACCCCAAGGTTTTATTTATAAATACGATTGCTTGCAATATCAGTACAAATATCTATTGAGTCCACAAGACCAGAGATCACTAGAGTGATTTCCAAGATGAATAATTATCATTAATGCCACTGACGGAGCTTGGTAAATGGCAACAATCCTGGCGGAACCATCGAGGATGGCGTCAGTGATTAGTAACGCTTGTCAAGTTGAAGCTCCGCGACGCCCTTGAAACCGTAAACAACTCCCGAAGTCCTCATTTGTTTTCATAACAGTAGGTCTAATCGATAGAATACCTACAAACTGAATTATTTTGTCCTCAATTTCATTCCCAAATTCCAACTTTGATGATCTTTTTGCTAGAAGTATCTGAATTATCAGATTTCTTGGGAACCCTGGATACCCTGGCAATTTCGTCGTGGTCCTGGGGTCTCAACTGAGGGCTCGCATCTTTGGTACCGATACCCTGGCGGACCTGTCGATTCTAAGAATCGAGCGTCCCGGTTAGTCGATTGTCATTCGATTGTTGGTCGATCGTGATGTCGAGTCTGGGTAGCTTAAACGACAATCAAGTTCCCTGAAAGAAAGATTGCGAGTCGATTCACAATCGACAGTCGAATTTGCATCGACGGGTCCGTTAGGGTATCGCTAGAGGTAAAAAACAAAGGCATATCTAGACTTCCCAACAAACAACGTAATTAATATTTTTATTGAAACAATATATACACAGGATCCGTCAGACACTGAGAAAAAATATTTCCTCTCGTGATGAACATTTGCTTACCACAAGTAAACTCGTACATCTGCATATTTTCTTTTACCAAGTAAATTGTTTTTGACAAAAGGAATTTTCTTTTTTCTCTCTACGTAAAATTGGACATAATGTACTCAAAAGCTCGACGAGTCCTTGATATCACGAACTTCTAGAAACAAACTGAAGAGTGTGTACAGAGATTCAAGGCGAGTTGCCGGCTTCACTGGAATGTCTAGGAGATTGCAGACAATATCAACAAGATGTGGTAGATCGCAGTCAAAATTCGTCAAGTCCAGTTGGACGTCATTGAGTTTATTCTCGACCTCAGGAGGCCACTGCTGCATGAGACTATCAATGTCTGGCATGGGCTCGGTCAGCCTCACGGCCGGTGGATGCTTGCTTCTGTGCAGCATATTCAAATCTTCTATCCACTTCTCGATGGATTTTGGATTTTTCTCTGCCTCCTCCACTCGCTTTATCACTGCCTGCTGTCGGGGATCAGCACTCTTTCGCTGACTTCGCAGTTGCAAGTGCAAAACCGCAGGCTCGGATTGGTTAGCACACGGCTCGTCCAATACGATCAATCCTACCTTGTTGTCAACGCCATCAGGTCTGGAGACTTTTATGAAGGCGTCGATGTCACCGACTGCGGGAATAAAATCGGATATGTACGGCGCGAGTTTATAGCTGAGCTCTATTTTTTGAGGCGTGTATCTGGAATTTTTAATTATTACTCCTTATTAATTATTATGATCCGGATACTCGAGTCATTCTCCAGTCTCAAACTGGATTGTATAGAGGCCCTGATTTTCTCACTGAATTGCTGCAAAAGAGTAATTCAGTGCGACCAAAATGGAATGGACAAAATTTCAATTGAATTTCCAGTCAAACTTCAGAGAAATTTCATTTCAATTGATTTACAAATTCCATTTATTTATGTATTTTTACAATTTTTTCCGCTGTCTTTTGTTTATTTATTATCACGCGATTCAAGGAATCTGTGGAAGGGGTGAGAAGACAATGCTCATACCTGGGAATATTTTGAAACAATTCTCGAATTTCAGCCGATACATCGAGCTCCTCGAACTCCTTGGCATTGTATAATTCTATCGGTTTTTTCACATTCGTTCCTTGTATGTCATCATCATCAGTCTCTTCACTGTCTGATGGGTCACTTCCAACCCCTATAGGTTGTTGAAATGTATTTCCAGGTGGCGAAATCCTAGAACAGCAATTTTGCATAATATAATTTCCTTGTTAACACAAATGCTCGGAATAGGGTCGAACATTATTTCTGAATAATACCGCTCCTGGAATATTGCGATGGAGTTGTTTTAATTAATGTGGTTCACTGTTTTGAAGAAAAATGGAATTTCATAAACAGTTTGCCAGTTAGGGTGTGAAAGAACCATAAAATTTAGATAACCAATAATAATAATTAATTGACAAAATTATTAATTTAATTGACAAAATTATATTCTTTTCTCACTCAACAATCGTCTTACATTCGGAAAGCTGGTCGATTAGCCGGCGAATTCATTTCGACATCGTCACTGATATCACTCGAGGCATTCTTCGAGGCCTTCATTGCACATCCTCGACTACTCACGGGACTCTTAATTTCTTCAGCATTTTTTACAATAATACTCTCGTCGTACTTAGTAAATGCACTTATTGGCGGCGCCGTGTCCTCCTCTTCGCTACTTTGTTCGTCAATGTCCATAATTTCTAGCGATTCCGGGATCAAAGTACTCCTGACATTTGCAATCAATTGCAATATCTTACTAATTAATTATTTAAATTTCAGACGATTAATTCAATGGAGTTGGGAGTAGATTTGAGTGACTGCTAATCGCGAGACTGAACTCAGTTTGTTTCAATATGGGGTATTCGTCCGTTTCCATGGTTTCACTCGTGGATCAATGCGGTCGTTTCTATTTTTGCCGGCTCAGCCTTAATGATTCCAGTAATCTCGTTTGTATTTTAAATGTCAGCATGAGCTTTACCAATAAATTCATCTAGATTCCTTTAAGATCTTACTTCTGGAGGATTGTCAGAATCCATGATGTCTTGAATTGATAAGTCACCATGCCCAACTGAAATAGTATATTTCGTAACAAGTGAAAAAAAATGGCTTTTGGCGAGTGAGATGTCCCTCGCCTTCGCCTCGTGATATAATCCCACGAGTCAAAAACCACTTTTTTCACTCGACGCGAAGCGGAGAGTGACTGAAAAGTTACTTATAGTTAAGCTATTGCATTAAATCTCCGCTTCGCGTCGAGTGACTGAAAAGTACTTTTTCGTCCCTGGCCCCCGAAAATCCGCGATTCTAACCTCACTCCGTTCGGTTAGATCGCGGTTTT
>JAPYZN010004132.1:0-14834 GCA_030522865.1 Psyttalia lounsburyi | reverse complement strand
GGCGAGCGTGTAGCTCGACCAATGCATAAAAGTTAGACTTTCTGCCTCAAAATCGCAGCAGAAAGTACGTACTTTCGACCGAGGTATGAAGAAAAAATGGTTTTTGGCGAGCGGGAGATTCAAATGTGTTCGCATGTGCGGGAGGCTCGCCTTCGGCTCGTGATATAATCCCACGAGTCAAAAACCACTTTTTTCACGAGTTACGAACATAATTTTTCATCTCAATGTGTCGAAAAGAGAGTGACTGAAAAGCTACTTTTCCGACACAGCGTGATGAAATAGTATATTTCGTAACAAGTGAAAAAAAAATGGTTTTTGGCGAGTGGGAGGTTTATATTACGAGCCGAAGGCGAGTGATATAATCCCACGAGTTTTCGCATTTTTTTTTTCGCTTGTTACGGAATATACTATTGTACCACCAAAGGAAATAAATTCTATTGTAGGTTTAAGTTATTACATTTTTAGAAAAATTAATTGTCGCAATTGTACCGCATGATAAAAAATGTGGACCGCATTCGTTGACGAGAAAGAGACGACCAAAATTGCAATGAAGATGACAATCGACGTATCGAATCTCGCAACCTCGTTTTCGGTAATTCGTAACAACTGTAGTAATTAAGGTCCGGTGTATTCAATTTTTTTTGTCCCTAGATTCGCTAGAATTCCGCAGAATCCCTGCTCATACACCCGTTTACGGAGTTACTAATTGCACGCGAAAATAGGGATGAAAAACTATGATCTCGGGGTCAAACGAAAGGTAATGAAATCTAAAATGTCGGTAATCAGGTTTCCAGTGTATGTTGTTCCTGTAGGAATTGTCATTTGTGTTTTTTTTCACGAGTGAAATTTGGCCGCCATATTGGAGAATTTTGTCGTGATTTGTCGTCCATTTTCATATAGTAATCATCATGATTCCCCTTGAGACCTAATTACCGACATATTGGATATTATGACCTTTCGTTTGACCTTGAGATCATAATTTTTCATGCCCGCTTTCGGTCGTAATTAGGAGCTCCGTAAACTGTTGTAATGAGCCGAGATCCTGGGGATCTAGGGAAGATTCTGGGGAATCTAGGGGTAACAAGAACTCGACTAAACGGGGCCTCAATAAATCACAAAAAATTTAAGGCCCGTCTTTCCCACCAGAACCCCATAATAACATCAATATTCATTCAGCCAATAAATACATATAAGTTCATTATTATACTCTAATCATCATTATTCACCCCTAAAACCTAATTGCCGACATATTGCATAATATGACCTCTCGTCTGGCCCCAAGATCATAATTTTTCATACCTCTTTTCGCCCTTAATTGATAACCCCGCAAACGGCTATAACGAACAGACATTCTGGAGAATTCTGGAGAATCTAGGGATAAAAATAAAAAACAATCGAGCTGGCCGGGCTTTAATAATAGATTCATTTAAATAATTTAGGTACTCTAAGAAACCCCCTAAAATTGAATAATAATCCTCTCCTCGTAAAGTTTCGAGCACTCGTCGTTAAATTCAGGGGATGAGAGAAATAACCAAAAACTTTGACGATTCTCATCGCTCTCTTCCATTTCATCGCATTGTATGAAATATTCAGGGATCAGGAGAATGACAATACTGTACAGCTGTGCAGTTGGAGACAAAGACCCTTTGAGAATTAGAATGGGCGGGGAGAGAGGGGGAGACTAGGGGATACGGCATTTCGCGTATACCCACTAAGTGGACGTGAAACTACCCCGAGGGTGTATGGGTTCTAATAAAAAAAAAAAATTCCATTTAAGAATGCACATTGGGACGAAACATTTTCGCCCACGAATTGATTAAAACAATCGCTCGCTGTGCAATGAGAGAAATTGCGGTAATAATTAATGACCCAGATCTCGCGAATTTGCTGACAAAAATATTATTAATGCGCCAATTCCATAAACAAAGACATGGACTACTGCCAACGATTATTCACCTCAATTTCTACAACTGACTCGCGATACTATACGACAAAATAACTCGTAATGTTATTTCGTCGTCGTAAAATTGAACTGCTTTTAGATCGCAAATAAATTGGAATGTTTTGACGGAGTTTAAGTTGTTTGGAAATTGCGGATATTTCGGAGAGTCCAAGTTGAGTAGGGAAAAAAGAAAATAATGGGTATCCAATTGAAATTAAAAAAAAATGTGAACAATAACTTGTTATCGGAAATTTATAAATTAATTTTGAAAGAATTTTTTTCACGGCTTTTCACTGAAAAAGCGATATTAGAAATATCAGTTAAGATTTTTCTTTATTCTCATGGAGAATTTATTCGGAATTGTAAGGAATTTTTCATAATTTTTTAATAGATTTATTGAGATTTCAATGAGTGGGTTTTGAGAAAATATTGATTAATATTTTTTGGAATTTTAAGGGGGTTTATTCGCGATTGTAATGCATGTGTGGTGAATTTTTTAATTTTGGATAATTTTTAGGTGAATTATTTCAATATTGGACGCAAAAATCTTTCTACTCCGAGTCATTTCAAGTCATTTGGGAATTGGAGAAATGTTGGTAACTCGATGAATGAAGAAGGATCGGGTGAACATGATTCAGTAATTCCATCAGACCCTCGAGATGCTCCGAGGGAGGCAGGTGAATTGATGAAAGACACTTTTATGGGAGAATCGAACTGTATTTTTTCTCCCGAGATGTGCTCTCGCTGCGAGAGAGAATTTCTGAAGATTCACATGGAGAAAACATCGATACGAAGCACTAGTAATAAAAAGTGAGTAGCTTTTTTTTTTTAAATATTAATGAAAAATTTACTGCAAAATTTATACAATTTTAGAGAAAACTTCTACTGAAAAAGCAATCAATTTTTTATTAAACTTCATAACCCGCTTATTATCAATAATTTCTATTTTAGTAATCGCTTCGAGGTCAGGATAAATTAAAAAACAAAAATGATTAACTTCCATATCTGGAAGTTAATAAACTTTTTCTTTAAGTTGTTTAATTTTCCTTCTAAATTTTGTCATTTTTCATCTTTTACACTGTTTTAATTTTTTTTCAATTCGTTATTTACAATTAACATTTGCATAGTTTTTTTAGGCCCTGTTGAGGACAACAATTGTTGTTGAAACGCAGGCTATAATTAAAGTAATTTAATTTTTGTTTGTTAATTTATCTTGACCTTAAGGCCCGCCTCGTTAGAACCGTTCACGGGGTTCCTCATTATGAGTGAAAATAGGCATCCAAAATTATGATGTTGGGGTCTGGCGAGAGTTCATCATTCAATATGTCGGCAATTATGTCTCAGGTAGTATCTCTAGTACTATGTCTCAGGTAGTAATAACTATGTTTAAAATATATAATAAAATACAACAAACCACGACAAAATTCTTTAATATGACAGTCGAATTTCACTCGCGAAACAAACACAAATAACCATTCCTACGAAAAAGACACACACCGGAGACATAATTATCGACATTTTAGGTTTCCTGACCTCTCGTTCGACCCCAAGATAATGATTTTTCATGCCTGCGTTCGCCCGTAATTAGTACCCCCTAAAACGGCAGTGATCAGCTCGGAATCTAGGGAATGCTCGTGAATCTAGTGACAAAAATAAAAAAAATCATTATTCACCCCTATAACCTAATTACCGACATATTGCCTATTGTAACCTTCGTCTGAGCGCAAGATCATAATTTTTCATGGCTGTTTTCGGCCATAAGTAGCAACCCCACAAACGGCTACAGCGAGCAGAGATTCTGGGGAATTTTGGAACCAAATTATTATTAAAATAGTGAATTCGCTGGAGAATAAAAGTATAATTTAATATGCCAATAAAATCGTCAAAAATTGATTGTCAAATTCAGCGGTAATTACATTGTACATTCAATCGCTCTGTGATCATCGAAGAACCGATAAATATCAGAAAAGAATTTTTATTTCAGCAAAGTACTTCATCTGTTCATTTCCAACAATGTTTAACTCTCGTAAAAGATGATAATAAAAATCCGCCGCTCTTTGATTTTTATTAGAATGTTCGGTATAAAGCGCACATGTAATTTTACGAGGGAGAGAGATCGATAAATCTCATTCGGTGAGCGACTAAAACAGGCGGGGGGGGAACAGAAGCAATGGGGGGGTGGGCGTTAGGGGTGAAAGAGGGAAGCCATTCACAAGGCAAAAATGTAACGCTCAGTATGACGTATCGATTTGCAAGGGGCCCACTTTCCCTTCTTTTTCCGACGACAACTCGATCTCGTCGAGTACACGATCCCCGCACACATAGACCGCACTCGATTACCCTCAGGGCTGGAATTTATCTCCAGATATTTCCTATCCACTTCCTGCGAGATAAGATTGCTTGATTCATTGAACTTCCAGTTGTTTAATTACGCGGCTCGGTGATATATCGCTGGAGACTATTGCCGAGAGTGAATATTTTTGTTTGGCCAGTGCAAGCAATGGTCGGAGTATATAGAAGCCAAGGCAAATAAAAAAGAAACGCATTTTTATTGACTAAAGTCAATAAAAATGCATTTGTTTTTTGTTAAAGAATCCTGAAATTTTTCAGTTAAAAAATATCGGTAAATTTTAAAAACAAATAAATCCGTCAATTATTTAATAAAAAATTATCCTTATCTCTCTTAATCAACGAGAAGTCCTAAATTATCTAGTGAAAAAAATCCTTAACGGTTTTATTAAAAACAACATTCTTAAATTTTTGAATAAGAAAAAATCATAAAATTCGTTTTTTCCTCCAAAAAAAGGCAAAAAATGTTAGCTTGTATTTTGGAAGATTTGGTGTTTCATTTTTTTTCAGAATTTTGAAATTTCCAATTAAAAAAGTCTTTCCATATTTAAGAAAAACAAGACTCTTAAATTTTTTAAAAAGAAAAAATCATAAAATCAGTTGTTCCCTTCAAAACCAGGCAAAACATTTTCGTTAAATTTTGAGAGCTTTTCTTGACTTTGTATTGACGACAAAATTATACTCCGAAAGTCCTAATTTTTTCATTAAACACTTCGCCTAAAATATTTTGAAATAAAATTATCACATATTTTGTAACCAAAAAAAAAACTATCACATCCTCAAATTAACCGAAAAATTAAATTTTAATTTAATGAGCTCATTAATAGCATTTAATTTCCAATTAATTAGGGGTGTAATAAAACAAACACATCGATCTCATAATTCTCCATTAGTACTTTGGATTACCACCGAAATTGACGGATCCGCGGGCGAACGGGACCAATTAAGATCCCCCGAATCATGAATTTCTGAAAAGGTGGAGAGCAATAACCGAAAATGTCGTGACGAAAAGCTCTATCAACGCACCCACTAGCCCCGTGAACACGCATCCGAGATATTATCGTCCTCTCAACTCCTGAAATATCACCTCAGGGCATTAAATTCTCCCCTCATTCGCCCTCCCCCCTCCCAGCCCCATCCCCCATATCTCCAGTAATCCCGCAATAATCGATGAAGAGATTATCCAACGGATTCGTCAACATCTCAACGTCGACTGTTACATACAGCATGAATTTTTCCAAACATGCAACGTGACCGATAATCCCCATAAAATGCAAACGGTACTCTCTCCGTCCCCGGACCTCGCCCCCTTGAAAAAAGAAGAAATAAGTAACAGCCCTTGAGAACAGAAAAGCCGGCAAGTCTGTATAGTGCACTTTTAACAAATTTTGTTCACATTTTTCGGTAGATTTTTCGGAAATTTTTATCGCATTCAATTTTCACTGGAATTTCGAGGCATTTCAGGAATCCTCGGTTACTGAAAATTCATAATTTCGTTGATAAATTAATGAAAAGCGGAAATTTCATTTTTGAGATATTTCCATGCAAAAAAAATGGCGGATGGTTGAATTTGTCAACAATTTCTTTTACACCTTTATTTGTTTATAGCGATTTTTGATATATTGAAGTCAGCATAACTTTTAACATGAAATGCTACCCCCACCACCTCCATTTTGCGTATGCTCGCGTTACCCCCACTCCTTCGTTTGATGTTAAAAGTTATGCTGACTGAACCATAGCAATGAACATTTCCGAGTGTCATTTTGAAGAGAAGAGAAAACAAAATTCTAAGCAGTTTAAATTGTTTACTTAGATCTGTCAAAATTTAATCTTGAAATATTCGTTGTACCCTGAGTTAAGAACACTTGAAAAACAAAAATTAAGAAAAATGCTACCAGAAACTGGTCTTAAACTCAGTATCGCTCTCCTAACAATTACTGTGAACCGTCCACTGCGTTTGTTAACTAATTTTTCCGACACATTGAGATGAAATTAGTATATTTCGTAACAAGTGAAAAAAAATGGTTTTTGGCGAGTGGGAGGTTTATATCACGAGCCGAAGGCGAGTGATATAATCCCATGATATCACGAGCCGAAGGCGAGTGATATAATCCCATGAGTCAAAAACCACTTTTTTCACGAGTTACGAACAATATTTTTCATCTCAATGTGTCGAAAAAGCACTTTTCCGACCCAGCGTGATGAAAAATTATGTTCGTAACTCGTGAAAAAAGTGGTTTTTGACGCGTGATATAAACCTCCCACTCGCCAAAAACCATTTTTTTTCACTTGTTACGAAATATATTAATTCGTTGTTTGTTGTTGATTCTTATTTTTGTCCGATTTCCAAACCTTCAAAAATTATTGGAATATGGAAATAAAATGAATAAACAAAATTTATTATAGTTGGAATGTCACGAATGAATTTTTAGACACAGAATTTTAACTAATAAAACTGATAAGATTAGATTGTTAGTTGTGAAAAAGGTACTAGAACTCTGAATATTTCAAGGGTGTCCAATGACGCAGTTACAATAATGTTCTAGCTATCGAGTAGCAATTAAGACGAACCAAAATTAGAATTGTCCCTGATTATATACCCATTGAGGTGTACGAAAAGTCGAGAGGGACAGGTTGAAGCGTCAGTGAGAACCAGGGTGAGTTTATCATTCTAAAGAAAGGCCCAGGTTGGGAGATCCCGAGTTTATTACGTCGAGGAATTTTAGAGATTTCTCTTGTGGGTAGGCTATGAAGTGAAACTACACTGACAGAAAAACGTACTTTTGTCTGAAAAATTAATTCGTGGTCAAGAATATTTTTTCTGTCTACAGGGAGCGAAAGTGGGCATTCTAACCTCGCTTCCCTCGGTGAGAAACGCTCACTTTCGTCTATTTTGGCAGAAAAATCATATTCAACCCTCGGGAAGAGAATCGGACAAACATTCCCCACGTGCTTACATCTCTCGTCTTCGCGTCGTAATTTAGTACGTGGAGACGACTTGTCGACTTTTCCTCCCTAGGTGAGAAATATACTATTTCGACAGAGGTAGAGCCACTAGTGGGGCCAGGATTAATATACAAAGACACTTCAAGGGCAATATAGTCCCATCCCGTCTCAGCTGGTTTACCTCCCTAGCCCAGTCTGGTCACCACCTGTACCGACAAAATTATAACTGGGGAATTGCCCGTAACAAAATAAATTTCAATTAGCGAGAGTGAATTTTAGCTCGGGAAAAACCCCAAAAAATTCTCAAACGATCCCCCCTCCCCCCCGACCGATAAAACAAAAAGTAATTTAACCAAGAGGTTATACCCGTATCTGGGGCAATTCCCCGTGTCTCTTGATGTTTCTCCATGTATTTTTCACCCGAAACAAAGACTGACATTTCCAAAGGACAAAGAGACGGCGAGATCGATGGACATAAACGACTCGTTGACCCGGAATTCACTCGTGTTTATAATTTTCGTCACACTTTCATTACTCAACAAGTCAGCTGCTGCCGTCACGTAAGCCCCACCTAGCGCTACAACTCGACAAACAACTTATCCACGCAAAAAAAAATAAATAAAAAAAAGTCCCACTCACTCGATCCCGTGTGCCCCAGCGAGCGTAAATCCAGGGAGGACCAAGTCATCACTTCCAGTGCGCCAACGTCTTCCAAAAGCCACCAGACCCGGCATTGTCACACCGGAAGATCCAGACGTGCACTCAGATTTCCGCGCATAAAAGCCCTTTTTTTTATCTGCCAACCACGGCGACACACGCGTGCATGTGCGTTAATGCATTCACTCGCGCAGGAAATGCATCCACGTGGACTGGTGTAACGGGTGTTGGTGGGCGTCTCTCGTGGATAAATCTGTTTATGTCTTCGTTGAGAGTACACGGAGTGACTGAAACCTGAGATGGATAATAAGGGGACTGGGGACTGACGCCGGTGGCGATGGAATTATTGCGGGAGATAAAAATTGTCGAATATGGGGGAGCGGAAAATTAGTCTTCGAATTTTTTGGGGGAACTGAGCAGTCGTCGTAGGATTTTTTTCAGACAGAAAATTATGGAAAATTAATTTTAATCATTTCTGCAATTGGAGAGAAAATAATTTCAGTATTTGGTGAAGTACGGCTGACGGCTGACCGTCCCTGGTTCGCTTCTCGACTGTTGCAACGATTTTTCTGACGCTTCTAATTTCTCGGTTTCGTTGGCGAGGAGTCTTGGAACAGAAACGACTGCAACTGGCCCAGGTTTTACCCTCGGGGCCAGGGGTTTCCTTCGCCCTCGGCGACCTCCGAGGGGCTGGCTGTGGCATCGGGACGAACCGTAGAAATTTAACAGGATTGACGGATTAAATACTTGGTTAATTAATTTTTCTAACTCTAGTAAGTTATATTGAAAAAATTTTGAGGAATTGTCTAGTGGAAAAGAAAAGAATTCCACAATTTCCTGAACCTCGAGAAAACAAACTCACGGATGGTTTCATTAGAATTTTTTAATTACGAATATCTGTAGTAAATAAATTTTGATAAGTTCGTTAATTGGAGGGCCACTATTTTTTTACAATTTACTGAACCGCAATAAAACAAACTCGGTAATTATTTGATTAGGATTTTTTAATTATCAATATCTGTATTAAATAAATGTTGATAGGTTCTTTAATTGGGGGGGCCACTATTTTTTTACAATTTACTAAACCTTAATAAAACAAACTTACTAATTATTTCATTAAGATCTTTTCATTATTTTGATTAGCTGTTTAATTGGGGCCGAACTAATTATTTACAATTAGCTGAACCTCAATAAGACAAAGTCGGTAATTATTTGATTTGCATTTTTTTATTATGAAAATGTATATTAAATGAATTTCGATAAATTGTTTAATTGGACAAAAAATAATCCATTTTTCCGAACCTCAATAAAACAAATTCAGTCAATGATTTCAATTTAATGCGATTCCCTTTCCAACCACACAATATTGACATCAGCTCGGATTGCGACAGATTCCCGTATATTCCTCAAGCCAACTTGAATGAAACACCTCCCACGAGTCAAATAAGACTACCTCAATCCGACGCTTCGAAAGCCCCACAATCTCATCAACTTCAAACGATCCTTACAATTTGCACTTTCTGACGTTCATAGAGTCTAATTTCATTTTATTCCTCTACAATTCCCAAAAATTTCTAACGAATCGTAGGAAAAAAATCGTCAACTGCACGAACATTTTAAAAATATTAACAATTGAATGAATTAGTTAATTAATTCTAATTAATTTTTTATTAGTAAACTGCCATCCCCCATACAGTGAGAAAAATTCAAGAAAATTTACGGAGCTGTCCCATAATTTTCCCAAAAATTACGAAACTTTCCCGAGCATTCCATCATTGTCACCTGAATCGCCTGAAAAATGACGAACAGTCACGCAAAATATTTCTCCTCGAGGGAGCTTCGTAAAATTTCTCGTCTCCTGCAATAAACAATACGAACAACTCTGATAAAATAAGACTCATTAACTCATTGAAATTTCCCTAGAGACGATGTTTCCAAAACAACATTTCCTGGGCAAAAAAGGGATTTTCCTTTTTTTCTGATTTTCCTGAAACTTGCGCTTTGTATGTAATCAATATTCCCAACGATTTTGGCCAAATAAAATTCATTACTCCATTGAAATTTTTCTAGGAAAATAATTCCCTCAACAAAGTTGGCCAAACAAAATCTCTGGGATAGTTAGTTTTCGTGAAAATTCTTCTTCTGGCGCAATGAATAATCCAAACGTCTTTGACACCATAAGACTTATTAACTGATTGAAATTTTCCTGGAAGCAGTGTTCCCAAAACAACATTTCCTGGACAAAAAAAGGACTTTTCCTTTTTTTTTAATTCTCCTGAAACATTGGCTTTGTATGTAATGAATAATCCCCACGATTTTGATGCAATGAAATGCATTAATTCATTGAAAGTTTCCTGGGAAAAAATTTCCCTCAACATTTACCGAGCAAAATTTCTGGGATCGTTAGTTTTCCTGAATCGTCCTCCGCTGGTGCAATGAATAATCTCAACAACTTTAATACAATAAAACTCGTTAACTCATTGAAATTGTCCGGAAAAAAAGTTTTCCCTAAACAACATTAGCCAGCTAAAATCTCTGGCGACTTTAATGAGCTTAATTGCATGAAAAGCGAGCGACTAGTCGAGGGAAATTACGATTTTACTGTCGATTCATGTGCCCAGATGTTCGGATGGTTGGTCAATCTCCATTTCATCAATTAATCGACATTGATTCCAGGATAATAACTCGATGACAATCCCTCGTGCACTAGCCCCCCCAATTACTCACCAAATGAGATGAAGAGCGAGAAGAAAGACGCCGGGCACAACGAGATCGTCGCTTCCGACGCTCCATCTTCTTCGGAATACCACAATACCCGGCATCATTCA
This sequence comes from Psyttalia lounsburyi, assembly GCA_030522865.1. NCBI lineage: Eukaryota > Metazoa > Arthropoda > Insecta > Hymenoptera > Braconidae > Psyttalia > Psyttalia lounsburyi. The sequence goes on along the minus strand of JAPYZN010004132.1, from coordinate 4,112 downwards.
CACTCAGCCCAATTAGTAATGCCTAATTACTAATTAATCGTCGCCCCTTGAACATCGTCTCCCTGGACTCATAGTGGCAATTCCCCCGTGACTAGTCACCCTCAAGCCCGACGATTTCCATCGTCTGGAGCCCATCGAGGCACATCTCACTCCAATAACATTCCACCGATTGTCTCACTCCAATGTTAATTCCAGTTGTCGCGAGTTTAATTCCTCTTTAGTCTCCATCCACCGACTCAACTTCATACGATTTTACACACCACTGGCCGCGAATTCAGTCGTCACTCTATTCTTCAAAGGTACTTAGACCACTTCGAGTCTCGACATCAGTCGAATAATTACTCGCCCCCCGGTTGCCCTCAGTCAATTAATACCCATTGTCATGTGTTTAGCCTTCACTTCAATCAAACAATCCCTTCAATCCTTTTTTTTTCTGTGAATACCGTCTTTTTGCCTCTCATTATCCAATTATTCACTCATTTCTGCACTCAAAATCACTCGTCTCGGACGAAAGAAACCATCGACATCACTTGAAATAAAATCTGAGGGGGGAAAAATTGTTTCTTTGTTTGTTTTCTCTTTCTCAATGTCAATTAAACTAGAGAATTCTTTTTTTTTTAATTTCAGGGAGTGAGAGATTCCTCGGGAATGTCACGTGCTAATGTCACTCGACGATTGAGGCTCCCTCGGGTGAATTGCAAAGGGCAAAATAAGGGATAAAATGGAGAAATAAAAATGAACATTCTATTTTCATGGCCCGTGAGGCAATACCACCTCGAGCGCACTGACGCTCACACCAGTGGGAATAATTTTTCTTGGGGTGCCAGAGGACGGCGTCGGCGTCTGACGCCTCCAGCGCCTGCGTACATCAATCTCATCTCGTGAATAACGTCTGAATGAAGACGTATAAGTAACAGGATTTTTTTTAACTTGTTTTTTGTCAATTCTCTTTTTGCCAGTTTGTTATTTTACGTTGGGTCGTCTCGATGGAAAAAATAAATGGAAGGTTGACGGAGATGAGGTGGCCGGGAATTGGGAATCTACCCTCCACCTCCAACCGAAAAGCCATCGCTATTTATATTGATAATCGATAATTGAATTATACTGGTTGATTAATCGTTCATTGGATTGTTAAATAGCGAGATTAAATGAATTTTATTTTGCTCTGTGGTGTTGTCGTGTGGCCTGTTTGCTCCCTTGGGGGATGTGGTGAGAATTTTTCTTGGTCTCTTGGGGACTAACCGGGGTAACCTAGTTTGTGGAGAATTATTGTTTACACTCGTGTGTGTTTTTTTTCTAATTATGTTGAGTGGGTAATGGTGATTGGAAGAGAAATATTCATATGGGGAAATATCAGAGTTGGGGATTTGTTTAGTCCTGGAGCCTAGCCTTGTTTTGTTGCATAATAGATTTTGTATAAATCGATGAGATGAGCTCTAGAATTTTTATGACAATTTTTATTTTATGAACAAAGTCGTCTAGTGAGACTTGGAATGTTTTGGAATTGTGAGGAGAAAGATTCTCAATATCACACATTTCAATGAACAAATTTGACAACGCGATCGATGACTCCACTGCCGAAATTATTATACAATAGATTTTCGTACAAATCGATTCGGAGATCAGCTCAACAATGTTTATGGCAATTTGTTTAAAAATTTATTTAGTTATTTTTTAATTTACTTTGTCAAAAAACTATCCATTTAGACTTGAAATGTTTCGATTGCTGATCGATCTCGTCACCGCAGATTTTTAATTATCATTAAAAATCGAGTAGCAAGTGAATTACAAATCTACTAAACATGAAGCCCGATTTATTCATATCCTATCAATTTTCAACAAGTTTTTTGGCGACGTCTTCAATAAAACAATATCGACGAGTTCTGTGAGACGAATAAAATGCGAGGCTACCAGAGCCCCACAAGAGGAAACGGAGATTTATTTGTTGAAGAAATTCAACAAACTAACATGTCGTTATTCATAAAATATAATTTTTTATATACGAAGAGAAATATTCAATACAAATAACGTGACTTTTCCGCAACTTCGCGAACTTCCTGACTTCCGTAATCTTTTACTGAAAATTTAACCATGTGTAGGAGACTGGGGCAAAATGGACGTCTTCAATTGACAATAACTCAGGATTGGCAGAGTGAAATTGAATGATTTTTAATTCATATTGAAGCTTGGGGTTTCAGCTTCAATGTGAAATAGGAATCGTTCAATTTCATTCGGCCGATCTCGAGATATTGACAATTGTAATCCCTCCATTTTGCCACACTCTTCGCTACCATAAAATTCGTCACGTGGTAATCCTGAGGCTGACAATATCTCGCGTTTTAGTTTCTCGCTCGATCATAGTTCTCTAGGTACCAGTTGACAGTCTCTCCTATGGCCTCCTCGAAGGGTGTGAACTTAAAATCGGGCAGATGACTTCGCAATTTTGTATTACTCGCGGTTTTCTTGTATTGTCCATCTGAGGCACTTGTGTCGAAGGCTAGTTTACCTCTAAAGCCAAAGGCCTTTGATATCGTCTCAGCTGCATGGGCTATCGTCACTTCCTGGGTCTCATCCACTGGAAAGAAGTTATCAGTTGAGGTGATGCCTGTGCTAATGTAATTGCAATTTTATTCAGTACCTGATAGAATAATTGGCTCCGGGGAGTCGTAGACACGGAGGACCCAGATGAATAGCTTCGCCAAGTCTAGACTGTAGATAAACTGACGAAGGGGCTTCCCGGTACCCAGGACTGTGAATACTTTTTCCTCTGTGTTGCCTGTGATTGGATTAATCGCATTTTTAACGAGAATTTTCAGGGCTGGACGTTAGTCAAAGGGAATGAACGCTAGATTTTTTTTTGAGATGTTCTCAGGGCTTTCGGGATTTTGCAAGATTTTCTGGAACAATCTAGTGACTTCTATGGACAACTGGATCCAATTTCTATTGAACTTCTGTGGAAGAATTTTGTTGTTTTTTTTTGACAAACAATTTTATTGGGAAAATTTTCAGTGAAACAATCTTTGGAATCGACTCGACTCCCAATTTTCTTGTCGAGTGCAATTGAATAATTGAGTAGTGGAGATAGGCAAAACCTAGTTTGGATTTTCCTGGGATGGACTCTTAATTATTCAGGATTTCCTCGAAAATTAATTAAGGATGTTCTGCGAGATCAAGAAAATTATAAAAATGCAGCCAATTCTATGGAACTTTTTTAGCAAGTTAATGAATCAAGTAAGAAACGATGTCCGAAATTTCAGATAGCCTAGATGCGGGGTAACAACATAAATAAATCCAAAAGTTACTACTCATACATGAGATCAAATAGAGCATCGGTAAATTTAACTGTTTTTCTACATTGTCGACTAGTTGATAATGAAGGAAAAATGGAAAAATTGCTCATACCCTATTCAATTATTTTTGTTATTACTCTGTATTTAGACTATCTGAAATTTTGCATATCATTTCTTAATACATTCATTGGTATTTAAAAAAAAATTCCTAAAATTGGCTGCTCTTTTTCAATTTCTCCTATCTCACTTGAGCATTCTTAATGAATAAACTTGAGAAATGTGAACTTAGAAAATCCAGTTGAATTTTTTATCAATTGTAGGAAAATTATATTTTTAGCAATTGTAGATATTTTCTCTGGAAGCAAAATCAGATGATAAATGAAGAATTTTCAATGGGTGTAAACCGGAGTGGCCAGTCGTCGGTAATATATCGACGGACTGTATAATTAAAAATAATACAATTCTACACAAATCCAGTGGGATTCTACGCAATTTGCCGCAGATATTCCGGTAATCTAGCCATCAAAACTTTATTTTTAATTCTAGTTTTGAATATACTGAATAAGTTGGCGAGAATAAATTAACCAAATATTAGGAATTTGTAGATATCAACAGCAGAATATTCAGATGTTTATTTTAAAAACAGAGGGAAAAAAACGTTATTTCACTTTACGTCGAATTACTTTGGATTAAATTTTGGCTGCAGTTATAGTTTTTCATTGAATTATTGGGGACGCTATATAAGCCTGCGATGTCTGGTGGGCATCGCCCGCACTAATAAAAATGGACGTCCGATGGTTTATTGTTAGCGCTCTGTTCAAT
>JAPYZN010004127.1:0-11085 GCA_030522865.1 Psyttalia lounsburyi | reverse complement strand
TAACGCCCATCCGGCATCATATTTTGCCGTAGTGATTTTAGAGTTTTCGAGTTTGGGAAGTATGTAATACCAATTCCCGTACGAGAAAGCTCTAGAAGCGGTACGGCAAAATTTTGTTCGTAACTCGTGAAAAAAGTGGTTTTTGACTCGTGGGATTAAACCTCCCACTCGCCAAAAACCATTTTTTTTCACTTGGTACGAAATATACCATTTCATCTCAATATGTCGAAAAAGTACTTTTCAGTTACTTGACGCGAAGCGGAGAGTGACTGAAAATTACTTTTCCGACACAGCGTGATGAAAAAACTTATTAATAGTATATTTCGTAACAAGTGAAAAAAAATGTTTTTTGGCGAGTAGGAGGTTTATATCACGAGCCGAAGGCGAGCCTTCACTCGCCTCTCGCCTTCGGCTCGTGATATAATGCCACGAGTTAAAAAACACTTTTTTCATGAGTTACTAACATAATTTTCCATCTCAATGTGTCGAAAAAGTACTTTTTCTCCGCTTCGCGTCGAGTGACTGAGAAGTTACTTTTCCGACACAGCGAGACGAAAAAATGTAATTTCACTTCCCCAGAAAAAAAATTGTTTCCAAAAAATATTTTCACTTTTCGCTGTTCACTAATTAAATTTCACTCATAAAAAAATCAATCAGATGTTATCGATAATATTTACTCACTTGTCAACATGAGTACCATTCCAGCACTCTTTAGTATTACTAGGAGGCACAACCAGACCCTCATTGCAGAGCTGATAGGGCAGATAAATCCAGAACTGTCTCGAATCCCTGACCCTCTGTCTAATTTCCTTGACAAGTTTGTCGAGCATGGCAGCTGTCGAGGATCGGCCGTCCTCGTCGACAACTTCTTGATCGAAATTCGATGATTCCGGGTCGACGTCGTGTCGACTCTCCCGCCTTCTCCTCCGTTTTCGCCCCAAGACTGGTCGTCCACAGCCACTGAAGACACGCTGCGACACGTCTTGACTGTTCTCTTGGAAATTCATTATTGCCTCGGAGATCTTCAGGTTTATCGGTCGCACCAGCATCTCAATGTTGAATGGGCCCAGTAGCCTCTCGGCGACTTTGCCAACGGCTTCTGTAATTGAAGGAGTAGAAATTTAATCCTTGGATTTTTTTTTAAGCCGGTAAAGGGTAGAACAGAATAAAAAATGTTTTACAAGTTTAAAATGAAAAAATTAAGCGAAATCTTTTAGTCTGAATGGGTTAAAATGATTTGTTTTTATTTAAGGCCCGCATGGAGGGATTTTCTTCCCGAGTCGCGATTTTACGCCCTCCCTCTTTCGTCGGTACATGCGAAAACGTCAAGTGGGCAGGACTACAAAAGTTCACACATTTTTTCTGCTGATAGTCCTTCATTCATGAGGCTCACGAGGTGAGAGGTAATCAAATTATTTCAAAGAACACGACAATCGCAAGATGGAGGGGGGAGGGGGGAAGATTGCTTCGAAAATCAATAATCCAAAAAATCACTAAAAATGAAATCTGAGGGGCTATATCGATCGGTAATTTCCTAATCTTTCCAAATACGTTCGAATTATGGAGCCGCGCCAGATAGTTTTCAAGATATCGGCAATTTTGTGCTAAAAATTTCTAAAAAGGGCCCTAAAAGTCGCTAAAGGACTGAAAATATCCTGGAAGTAATGCGAAAAGGCCCCAAAAACGAAACTAAAAACCCCTAGAACACCCTCAGCCGTCAAAACTGCTCAAAAACGAGGAGAACGTGCTGAAAAATCGAAAAAAACGAAAAAAGGCCCAAAAGGGCTAGCCAGTCAGCTGTCTTGCGCTGTGCATATTTTCTAAATACAATTAAAAATAAAAAAATGAATTGCTCCCTCTTCAGACCCAATTATCCCCTCACCGGAATAATTGAACTATTTTTTAGAAGAAAAATTAAATTTTTTATCGCAATGATACGGGCATTATGTGAAATGGCGTTAAATGCCTTTTTATACCAATTTTCTGGGGAATTTTCTAGAGACATTTCGACCAAAAATCCCTCCATCCGGGCCTTAAATTCTCAATTTACCTAACGACATTTATCTGAATTGAGGAATTGCATAGTTTCAAACTATTTTGAACTATTTCAAAACGTCTGTTGCTACAAAATACAATTTGGCAATTGTTTTTTCCATTTTATTCCACTTTTTGATAATCGAAGAAATTTAAGAAATTAAAAAATACTTTCTGCGAATGATTGCCATTACAAAAATTATTTACGGCGAAACCAATTAGTTACGAATATTTTAAATAGCAATTTAACTATTAGTTCACTGGCTCTCTGTATAATTGAGGTCAACTCAAAGTTACACAGAAATTTCACGAATGAAGAATTATATCCACGAAACTCATTTCGAGCAGTGACTCACAACTTAATTTCCATAATTCAGAGAAGCTTGATAACATTCAGTCCAATCCAGATCTATCATCAAAAAATTCTAGAGACTTGTTTTCCAAAACTCATTTACAAAAACAAGATTCCCATAATTTCTTCTTAAAAATGAGATTGCAGTTCAAGAGATTAATTCAAATCAAACGTAAACTAAATTCAGCCAAATTATTTGATGATTCCATAGAAACTAACCGAAAATTAAATGAATAAATGTTTAATTGTACTAAATATTCATTAAAAGTAAAATTGCTAGCAGTTCATTGAAGCCGAAATACTGGCAAAAAGAGATGGCCAACTGCAATTGTAATTCCATTACTTCGCAATAAAATTCTTAAGGTAAAAATTGACGAGGTTGTTACCGTCAGTTCCGTCTACTCCAAATCCATCAATTAAAATTGAAAAAAAAAATCCTGAATTACCCGCATGTCTAGTCAATACAAATCAAGTCCCGTATGGAGCCAAGAGCCGATGATTCCCGGCGAGTGCACAAGAACCATGAAACTGAATTCACAATGAACTTACCGACAAAATGATTCCATTCAGCATCGAGTGCCGCATGTTGAGCAAGACATCCCTTCATGACGTTGGCACACATGTCACCGCATGCTAGAACATTACCGGGTATGCCACTGCACGAGGGACAGGCTGTCATTCTGGTCAAAGCGGCTGCACACTCCGGCGATGCCTTGAGCTGTTTTTTTTTTCCCCATTGGATTGAAGAAGGAAATAATTCATTAAAAATGTCTCAAGCACTTGAGAATTGAATAAACGGAGGACTCAATGCGCGATGAATATATTTTCGTCCGGGATATTTGACTATTTCAATGTTGTCAGATTGGAGACGATGGAGAGGGTGTCAACTCTGGTTTTATGGGAATTAAAATTAAAAAATATTTACGGGGAGAAATAAAAGGAAAAAATATTAATTGTCATGAACCGCACTCATGAACTTCAGGTTCCTAGGAGCCTTAAACATTAGACAATACCTGGCAATTAATTCGTAATATTTTTTAGTTCTGAGGAAGATTGTTCGCGCGAGAAAGAAATTTGCTCAAATGTTTTTTTTTACTCTTGGGCTCCAGACGTTTCTTGGCCAGTTTGAAATACCTGCAGAGAATCAAAATTTCCTCAGGCATCGAATGCAATTTAATTTAGACCGTTAACTCCAGTAGTTTTGGAGATATCGTCGAAAAATCAACTTTTTGAATTTTGAGGGAAATCTCTTACTCTGAAGAAATCATTTTACACAAAAAAATTTCTCAAAAATGGTTACTTCAAGTCATGAAAATATGTTTCGCGGTCTGAGTTCGTCTTCAATGATATTATCAGCGCATTGAACATGAACGACGTTTTAACGCCCGATCAATTCAATGCTGGCAGTCTACCGCTACTTAATGACTCGAAGGTACTCATGTGAAATGAGTAGTAAATCGATAATCTAGGAGATATTACGGTCTTTCTGGCTTCCAGTCACATTTCACGGCAATAACGAGAATTCTATAATTCCCGGATAATTTATGGAACCTTATTAAAAATGATTGAATGAAATAGTTAAATTTATTCCTTCAAGTAAAAGCATTTTTAGAAACGAAATTTTCTTTTAGTTCCTGGGAAATTATCAAAAATTATCCTATTATTGAAAAAAGAATGAATACTGTTGAATTTGTTCATTAAAATATACAAATTTGATTCATTAATTTAAATAAAAATGTACAAATACAATTTTATACACGGGAAATAAAAGATCTTGCGACATTTTTTGTCAGGATCTCTCGTTATCAAGACAATTGGACAATCAAAAAAACTCTTGAAAGAAAATCGACTTTTTCTGTGCTCTCTCGTTACGGTTTCCCACTTCACTCCCAAATTATCGGTTATTCCCTAACACTCGGGTCGCCTAGCAACGGGTGCAATCGCATTTGGAGGCACTCATCGGCGATCACCAGGAGGTACCCTTTCCCCATATAGATGTCACTGCAAGTTTGATGAAGTATGAAAAAAATAAATAAAAAAATCATCCGCTGGGATTCCAGTGACCGGTAGAAGGGCCGAGAGAAAACCAAGTGCTTTTAACTCGAGCCTGGGGGCAAGCTATTTCCACTTGGGTTCGGCAATTTGCTCTGAAGTTGAAGCTAGCGAAGGCTTCGCCAGCGGAAGACTCTATTTAGAGGGCATTCAGGGATGTACAAATATTTTTCAATTTTCTCACGTATTTTTTCCCCTCTTAAGCTCTTTCAAAAAATTTTTAATTGAATTTTTTTACATTTTTAAAGAATAAGTTAAATAGTTCGCTCGAAAGAAAATGGCCCACTTGATTTTATCGTCGAATGCGCAAAAATTCTTTAAATTTAATTTTAAATATTTTTCAGCTGTAATTAAAATAATTTACATCTGAAGAAAATGCAGTTGCACCTCAACAAATATCCTAAAATATTTTTCTGTAATCCTGAGAACAATTCTTCTCATTTGAATGAGATTTGAATGAGAGAAAAAATATTCTGATTGATTTTTAAAATATTTTTAGGATCTAAAATCGTTTACTTCCGAAAAAAATGGTCAAAGGATTGTTTTTTCTTCGCAACAAACTAATTCAATTATGGGTTATGAAAAAAAATCATAACCAGAATCATTTGCAGTTGAAAGAAATCGCGCAAATGATCTCTTGACCTTCACACCTTCAGAAATCTATCAAATTAATTACAGAATTTGTTCACATTTTTTCTAAATTCCTAGTGCGCAAAAAAATTAGTCACGCGTTTTTGTGCCCTCAAAACTGATCTCGTCAGTCATAAAATGATGCGCCAAATCATTCGCACAAAAAAAAAATTCTCCCAGAATCCTTTGACTCTTGAACCTTTTAAAGTCCCCGAAATTGAATTTGCCTCTATCAAATATTCCTCTAGTTTGGCTTCATCAATTCACTTGCCCAAGGGCTACAGGTGAATGTGCACCGAGTAATATTGATTACATCGAGAATGTGATATACTCTCGACATTTATTGGAAACCAGGTCACATAATCGAGTGAACCCTGGCTCCATTAAATATTAAATCACATTCGGACATGTACACTTGCCCATTGGCTGAAAAGAGAGATTAGTATGACTGCAATCTCTTGCTGGAGCTGCTCCGAATATCTATAAATTTAACGAGAGCCCAGGTTATTCATGGCCGAGAGATCAGGTATGAAAGCATCTGGAGATACAAAAGTAGTAGAAGTACTACATTCAATACTGATTCAGCAGAGAGTGCTCGCGACCTAGACTGAACAAAGAATTTAATAACCGAACTTTCAGAGAAGTCGGAATCTCTACCTCTCCGCGAAGTCCTCAGTTCATTCCGTAAATTGCAATTAAAAGATCGTCTTTAAATCATTTATTTTCCTTTTTGTAACTGAAAATATTCCAATTGTTTCTAATTCTCGAATTATCTTCGTACCAATTGAGTCTATAAATACAATTTTTTTAATAGTTTCAAAGAGTAGTTCATTGGTTATAAGGAAAACTTGAAAAGTTTCCTCTGAATCTCTTCTCTCGAAATGAATCCCCAATTAAAAAAACATCTATAACATCAAATTAATTTTTTGACCTGAGAATTATCAACAGAAAATGTCAGCCAATTTTAGAATGAATTTGGGAAGTTTTGGCGATTGTGAGGGTCAAGAGAACTTTTGAGCAATTTTCTTCGAGTGTTCTTATCGTAATTTCTCCAAAAATGTTCCTCAGAGAAGTCGATAGTCAATATCTGGATTGCAAGGAGATTGATTAATCCGATGTATTGAATAGAATGAGAGGTGAGGAATTTTGATGGAAACTATCGGACTCGAAAAATATTCATCGCTGATTAACGGAATAGTAAAGTGAGCATTGAGTCGTTCAATGGGAGACATTAAGTGTTAACTCACCGTCTGCATGTTCTTGAGAACATCAGCAGCGACAGTCAGTGCTTGGCTGAAAGCTCTCGTTGCTATAAACGATCGCTTAATCTGCACTCCCAATTTCTGGGGCACATCGCCAAATGGATGCATCTCTTTCATGTGATTACCGACACACTCGAGATACTTGTCATCGAAGTTGTATTGGCCATTGAGTACAGTGAACATCTTCTGGTAGAGGGTATTGAAGAAATTGTCCATGGCCTCATCCAAGTTCACCTGATGAGAAGATTTAAAAATTGAGAACTCCGAGTGATTAATTTTCATCGACGAATGAATCCCACTCGTTTTGGACTTCAGTTCTTGCTGATTATCTCGTAATTGAAGGGAGCCAGTGGAATTTTAATGAAGACCAGTTTTGTAGGTCTCATTCTGCTCCGGAGAAAAGGTCATTGCAAAAATTTCACTAGCTCACTTGGATTCCGAGATACTCATCAAAAACTGATGTATTATCCAGTGAAATTGAGTGGAACTCTTCTGCTTTAACACTTAATTATCTGTTACTTACAGTTCCCTTCGTGTAGTAGTTCTCCAGTTCTTTGAACAAATCTGTGAATACGTAGGCATTTTGTTCGTACAAAATACCATACGTCTTCTTGAACATCTCGTGGAAGCCCTTCTTCGATGCCGCCAACAATTCCTTGAAGAAACCTGAAGATATAATACAATTCCCCTCGTCATTAATCCATAAAAACTAACAACGATTGCATATTTTTATGTACATCCTACTCATAATTTATTCAAAACGAAATCTGGAGGGATTAGTTAACTGAAGTAGCTCGACCCTTTTAGTAAATTAATAAATTAGTCACAACTAGAAAGAAATTTTAGAAAAATCGGTTTAAAAGACCTCGATTGAATTATCGCTCGGATTTGTCAAGACGAAATGTTGAAAAATTAATATTTACTCCAGGATCTCATGGGAAAATTCACATTTCATTGTAATAAAATATTAAAATCGAATTATTTAAATTGAATGTGAAAAAAATATCGAAATTTGGTTTTGTACAATTTGACCATTGACTCATCGTATCCAAACATTTCTCCTACAGTTTAAGGGCCGGGCGTAATAATTTATCACCTCGAAATCTCCGTCACTCATTACACGTGAAATACTGGTCGAATCGTGAGCAGACATAATTTCCGACTTTCAGAAATGATGCACGGAGGTCGGAAATTAGGTTTGCTTATGATTTACTAATTATTTTTCATATAATCAGTCACGGGGATGTCCAGGTTACGAACTATTACACCCCGGGCCTTAATACTCCAATTGAAAAGCCTAAAATATCGAAAAGTGTGAGTCACACTCTAACCGTATCTCTCCCACTCCCGGAACCTAATGATTACCTTCCATGAATGGGAGCAGTGCAACAACCCCCACAATAGAATATTTATTTACAGGTAATTAAAATACAACTGTCTTTGAAGTTCAAAGGTACATCAAAAAAGCTCGAGACGCACCGGGGAAAAAAAAATCTCAAAGACCGTCATAACTTTGAGATCTCCATGAAAGAGAGAGGGAGGAAAAATCACGAAAAAAAAAATGAGAAAAAGAAAACGGGGAGAAAAAAAAGGGCTCTCTTCAGTGGGCGCAACCCTGTAAACCTCCGCGTAAAGCGGCGTTCAAAGACTCCACCAAAAGTAGGCTTAGATGAGTTGGTGAAAGAAGTAGCGGGTGGGAAGAGTGGGTGGTGCACACGGGAATGGAGAAAAAAAAAGGAAAAAAAAAGCGAGAGTCAGGGCTTCACATGTCCTCGAGAGTAGGAGGTCCCGTCTGTGAACTTGGCACTGGGGAGTGCCGTGTAAAGTGGGCACGTAGAAGTGTACCCCAGGTACTCACCTCACCGGCACATACACGCAATACTCGCTCTATAATCTCTCATTTTTTTTATTCGTACTCCTACTCTAGACCACATCAAAGGAAAATTGTGAGTAGCTCTCTGTAGCACGTGAAAATTAATTGAGAGAAGGAGAGAAAAATATTTTAGAATGCCAAAGTGAGCGAATTTTATTATGTTTATCGTATACATTTAAAAATATTTGGGATTTATTTATTCATCGGACAATTTGATTGTCGTTTATCATTGAAGAAGACTGACAAAAGACGAAGAAGAGGATATTTTTTTTAAATGATCAAAAAAATTGCAAGTCTAAGTCATATCCAGAATATCAGGGATTTTTTTTCATTAGCAATTGAAGAGATCAATAAAATATTTCGGGATTTCGGAGAACTCAATGCAATCTTTAATTTTTTTAATTCCTCGTCCATCTATTCTAGATCACATCAAAGGAAAATCGGGAGTAGCTCTCTGTAGCGCGTGAAAATTAATTGAGAGAAGGAGAGAAAAATATTTTAGAATGCCAAAGTGAGCGAATTTTATTATGTTTGCGAGATCATTGAGACGTTGTGAGACAACTCGTGATCGTATACATTTAAAAATATTTGGGATTTATTTATTCATCGGACAATTTGATTGTCGTTTATCATTGAAGAAGACTGACAAAAGACGAAGAAGAGGATGTTTTTTTTAAATGATCAAAAAAATTGCAAGTCTGTCATATCCAGAATATCAGGGATTTTTTCTCATTAGCAATTGAAGAGATTAATAAATTCGGAAAACTCAATGCAATCTTTAATTTTTTTAATTCCTCATCCATCTATTCCAGATCACATCAAAGAAAAATCGGGAGTAATTGTCTGTGGCACGTGAAAATTAATTGGGAGAAGGAGAAATAGTATATTGTGCAACTAGTGCGTAAAGTAGCACTTTTTCGCACGCGTGTTGCACACCTAATTTTTTGCAATACCTGCCAAAATTCGCTTTGAGGAGAGGTTTGAGGGCAAAGTGGTTTTTTTGTGTGCGGAGTGCGGAAAAGTACCACTTTACGCACGAAAACCGGTACCGAAAAGTGAACTTTTTGGGCTGGTATTGTAAAAAAATATTTAGCGATCGATTTATTAAAAAAATTGATTAATGTTTTTGATTGACAGATTTAATTGTCGAAAGTTGATCTGCAGAGAATCAACAATTATTTTCAATGTTAAAAAATTGTGCGTCCTAAGAAATGGCGGAATTTTTAAAAAGAAATGTTAAAGGAATAACTGAATAAAATATATAAATTAAGAACTTAATTCTTCAAAAATACGATATTTGTTTTGCAACGGATCAAATTGAATTTAATATTCAGTCTATAAAATTTCAGAATTTATGTTGAGACATTTTGCACTTTTTTCAACTGCGAATTTCCAACCCAAAATGATAATCGTTCGTTCCCCCAAGTAATTCCAAAATTGACGCGACTCACATTTCAATTTCGCGAAAACCCACTTCTCAAAATTGAAAAAAACTGAAAGGATACAAAAAATGAGGAACTTTACTCCCGCGGACGTGAGTAAGTGCATTTTTTTCAGAAGTACGTCAAATAAAGAGTGAAAGGGGAAGGAGACGAGGGTTAAAGGGAAGACGAGCCCTCGATGAACTCATATGGTCCTACTGTTTAATTAAAAAAAAAACCTACAGGGCTCGAAGGTATTTGAGCCCTCCAGCTCCTGGAATCTTGTTTCCAATCCCCATTTGTCCCCTGGCCCGAGTCTCCCTCTCCATTTTCCTCCCTTTCATCGAGAGTCCTTGCAGTGGACAGGTTCGATCGTCCCATTATCACTTAACAGGGGACTAACGAGAAAAATCCTTTTGACTGAAATGAGGAGGGACCGCAGGTCCTCCCAGGACAAAAAAAGAAATTAAAACTCTCGAAGGGGAATTCAATGGTTTTTTTTCCCCCCCCCCGCTTTCTCCGAACCCCGCGGTCCCCCGCCCCCCCCCCCCCCCCCCCCCCCACAGTTTCTCACTTTTATGCGCACTTTCGACTTTAATTATGAGGATTAAAGGACAAAACGGGCCAGCGGAGGGCAGTGGGAGGAGACGGAGAAATTGTCAGTGAAGGGAATTCGATTTGTACTCACTGTGAAATCGTGTGCCTCTTGTTACGAGAAGTTGTTGAAGTCTCTGTAGTGTTGATCTCGTGGCTTTTTCATGTCTGTCGCGGGCGCGGGCTTGAAGCCTCAGCTCCATATCCGCTGAACAGCAGACCTCTCCGCCACTGCTTATGCCACCGCATGATCTCAATTCCTTGGCTGTAACGAACAAGACAATTTACATTGTAGAAATTTCTTAGACTTTTTTTTTATTGCAAATGTAATAATTCTTTGAATGATTGAAAAAAATAGGAGAAAATTCAAATTGATATATTATTTACATTCCATTTTTTGCAATAAATTGCGGGAAGCCAGCCTACGCAGACCACACTTTTTTTATTGTCAGTTATTTTGTGGTTAATTTATTACAACTATTCAATTTTTGTCATAAAATTAACCGTAGTTAAAATTTAATGGCCGCCATTAAATCCGAAGACTATTATAATCCATTGTAATGTATATAAATTTAACGAAATTAATAAGAAGTATTATTGTTTTTTTTTATGATTCACTCATTGAAAAATTATTATCAATTATTATTTTCATTAGTAGATTTGCTTTGCAAAAAATTGCGCGAAGTAATCTGAAGAGTAATTCAAATGATTTTCGTCAGATTAAAAAAAAAAGTTGAAAAAGTTGTCTCTACGGAGTAATAACCAAATAATAGTATATTTCGTAACAAGTGAAAAAAAATGGTTTTTGGCGAGTGGGTGGTTTATATCACGAGCCGAAGGCGAGGGATATAATCCCACGAGTCAAAA
>JAPYZN010004126.1:0-16853 GCA_030522865.1 Psyttalia lounsburyi | reverse complement strand
CGTCATCAAACCTTTCGTGTCATTTCCCCCGAAGCTACATCTCCATTAGGTTTCTGTGAACCTTTTGTAAAAATCAATTTCAATATACAAATAATTGAATTCCACCGAAGTTGCTCTCGTTTTCGCGGAGATGAAATTTCTCTTTCAACTGCAAAAACCACTCACATGTCAAATTCAACTCGTCAATCCGTCAAAAACACAGATGAAACTTGCTCTCTCACTAAAAAAGAGCATATTTATTGATACAAAAATCGTTCCATATCGCCGCACACGGCAAACACACTCTCTCCACAATACCATGAATGTGTTTATCCTCCCTCTTCCTCACTCACTGTCCATTTTTTTATCACCTTTTTCAAATTCATTTTCCACAAATTGAACAATCAAATTTGATTTTGTTCGAGTTATCATTGAAACACGACGAACAAAAAAAAATACGCATACAAAGGTTTAAAAAAATACAGCGGGACAGTTTTTTGTACGTTACAATTCATTGTTATCTCCGGTATTTTCGATTGTTTCTGGGATTTATTTATCAAGTTTTCTAAATAAATTGTATGAGAAACATTTGAGAAATAAATTTTTCCAAATAAGGTTCCTTCAAATTACATTTTCACTATATTAGCATTTTTTCCAACGTCCATTTTCATAAATAATTAAAAAGAAAATATATCAATCAATTTTCTTAACAAACGGTAGATAATTCTCTATAGGATGTAAAAAAATTCTCGAATTTTTCGCACTCGATAAACGAACTTTCCGATTGTAACCTTTATGCCAACCAAAAACGGTCAAAAAGTGAATTTTCCCATATACTAGCTTCATTTTCTATAGACTAACAATAATCATTAAATCGCAAATTAAAATAAAATAGAACGAATAATATTTTCCAGCGATTCCTTGTCGTTCAAAAAAAATTGAAATATTACGAAGCCCTACACCTTCTAATCGCTTTTTAAAAAATCCTCACTGAAAACAAAAAAATTCTGTCCACCAAATATTCTTTAAACAATTAAATAACAGAAATTCATCCACAAAATTGAGTTTTAGATTCTCGTCCAAAGAATATTTGATTTATAAAATGATCTTTTATTCCACAGTGTTGTATTTTTTTGTCAAAATTATAATGATAAAAATTCAATTTTTATCTCAATGAAATAGTGAAACTATATCAATAAGGCTGAACAATAGTTAAATGGCCGGTAGATTTATCAGGTTATAGTGTGAAAATTCTATATCTCGTGATATGAGACTCGTCAGTCCGAGCGGTAAACGAATTCGCGCGTGAAATTGCACCGATTGAATTGGTCATTACTGATTGCGAGTACAACAGGGAGTGGGTGGAACGTGGGGAAGAAGAGACTGAGGGCTATAGGTTACTGCTGTATTATATGTGCAGCGATGGGGGAGGGGGACTAGCACATGTGGTGAATGTGAATGTGATGTGGACGTATTGTGTACACATGCGAGAGGCATATTCTGTATGAAAGGGGTTTGTAGGACTATCGGACAGTTTTGTGGTGGCAGGCCGATTGATCCGTGCGATTAACGTTCTGAATATCACACCGCGGGCTTAGCGGAGGGCCGGGAGGGGGGAGGAAGAGAGCCAATATTTCGGGGAATCGGCCGTCGTCGGGTCCAGCAAGGACATCCGCCCCCGATTGCTGTGGCGTCTCTGTCATTTCGGAGTGCGGGAATGCGTGTGCATTCGACGACTTTTGCCTGATGGCAAGGGATTTTATGTCGTGAGAGGTGAATAGTGGATTGAGGGGTACGACGGGGATAAACGGTTTTAGAGGGATTGCTGGTGCGGTAATTTCAGATTTTTTATTGGGTGTTTTACGAAGGGTTGTCGATATTCAGTGAAATCGTTCATTGGAGTTGCATAAACTTTTGGGGAAGGAAAGGAGTGGATTTATAGAAAGGTAAATCACGCTTTCTCAGACGGATTTTATGTGTAAAGTTGAGGGGTGAATTATGTTGAAAATCGCGGTATAAATTACGATTATTTTTGAGGGATTTTTAATCGAAAATTGGAATTTGATTAATATGATGGCAATTTTTCCGTGAATGACTGATTAATCAACTTATGGTAATATCGTATAATAGGCTATTAAAGATTGAATTTAACTCAAGATGAAATGATTGAGAAGATCGCGGACTTAAAATTGGAATTTCAGAAATTGACTTTTTAATTTTATATCATCGTTGAACTGTCAGATACGTTCAAAATTCTCAAGCTTACTGTCAAAATTAATCGTCACCTCCAGCTGATATTTTTGTGAATTTTCATTTGAAAACTCCAGTATTTACATATGCTATCATTGTCTTAGAAGAATCATCATTATTTACCCAACCGCTTTGATCAGAACATTCATTGGTTTCTCTTCTAGGCCATTGTACGGTCTTCAGAAAATTTACTCAAAAATATAAATTTAAATAAACACAATCAAATTTAATTTTGCCCACGTTTCCAGTGAAAAACGGAACGTGTAAAAAATCTGTATAATGGAGCCTATTTTTTGTAATTTTTAATTGTATATATATTAACAGTTTGGCCTGAAGAGGAGTGTAATTTTCAACTCTAAACGTTGGCGCAATAAGATTTTGTGTATTTAAATTAATATTTGTGACTAAATTCTCTGGAGACTGTACAATGCCCTGGAGGAAAAGACAATGAATATTATCATTGTCTTTATGTCATGGACTTTCCAATTTTTTGAGTCCTCTAAAATCAGACAGATGGTAAATGTTTAAAAAGACTACTCCACATTTTTTTAAATTTACATCCTATCGCGCGATTGTCAATGTCAAAAACCGCAATTGTCGGAAATGATTAGATCGAAAGTTACGAGCTTTAGAACATCTCTTACCTCACCACTCTTTGCGTGACCCGGGACCAACGGCGTGGACGTGGTATCTGGTCCCAAAGACAACACATGTTGTCACAGAAGCGGACGAGGCGCAACACAAAAATGATGTCAAAAAAGATCATCAATGATTCCTCCAACAGCTAACCCACACAACTCCTCCGACCCTTCTGTCGGCAAAAAAATGATGAAAAATCTTTTTATGAAGAATAATCTTCGCGTGTGGATCAAACTGTCAGCGAGACCAATGAATTACTTTGGTGAGGGGGGTGACACTGCGTTCTCACCATGAGCACTCAACAATTTCAAAATTGAGTTTTAATTGCACTGTTCTTCGAACAATTCTCAGGTACACCGTGTCTCGACTGGCTATCACTCATTCCGCACGAAACTGAGACACAAGTAGACGAAACCCGGTGATCGTGCCCACTTGTCAAGGCAAATACCTCTGACACCTTTTGTTTTGATGTTCCTTCGCCCGATGTCTTCTAAATGTCACGTAAATAAACATTCGCTCGATATACTAACCATTTCTCTCCGAGTGGATTTAAAGTGCGATAAAACCCGAGTTGAAAATATTGATTTTTGTGAGAGTGGGAGTGATGAAAAATTATTGGAAATTATTTTATTTTATTTTAAGATGTCTTCGTTGACCTTTGCCAAAAATGTAAAATTTCTTTTTTTCCTTAAATAATTTTCCGCTAACAACTGAAAGATTTTTTTCTTAAAATTTCACGATAAATTTTTTACCGGTGCACTATGCACTACATCAACTCAAAAAAACAATATTGGTCTGTTTGTGACGTCAATTCATTGAACGTCATTGGCAGGCATTGGAGCATTTGACACCGTGGGATGGGCCGAGTGGTGACATGTGGTACGTGAATAAAGGGGTGAGGAAAAAAAAAGTAAAAAAAAATTACGTAAATTAGTGTCAATTGCGGATGACCCAGGGGAGGTTAAAGTAGAGGTCGGGAGGTGTCTGAGGGATGACATGGGCGGACTGTGGGATGAAACTCGGGGGATGAGGCTTGGGCTCATTGGGGCCAAAGTACCGCACAGTTTGAATATATACGCTGTTGCAGTGGAAGAGCCAACGCGGGCCACTGGTGGGACTGTGTGTGATTGATGAGCCAGTGATAGCGACGGGTGCTGCACTCGACACCTCGCTACTGCCACCCAAAACAATGCATATTCATCGGGTACGTATAAATAATGCCTGTTTAATACATAAATATAGCGATACGCCGGCCAACTGTCTCTCATAATCCGACTGTGAGAATTCAAAAAGTTTTGTCCATCGTGTGTCTGTCCCACCACTTATGGCCTCTCGAGCGTAGAAGCTGGGGGAAACACAAAATTTTAGATGAAACCCCGCGCTGGACTATCCATTTTTTCGTAAAATCATTTTTTTAATAAAAATTTCTTATCAATTTTATATTGACAATAATCCCGGATACCTTCCTATCTATTCATAAAAACAAATCGTAAACAATAACTTCTGATCCGAAAAAACAAAATAAAAATTAGGAAAAAGATAAATCTTATCCAATAGTCTCCTGTGATATGACAATAATATGGAACGCTGTATAAATTGCCTGGTTTGATGGAAAAAGAACGAATAAAATTTCCTTTGCATGTCCGTTTGTCGTAGAAATTAATTGAGACTAAAGTAGATTTTTTTTTATTTTTCAACTTTCATTGTCCTTTACTGGTCTTGTTTTGATGATCGAGATCACGTTGTGAAAACAAAATTCAATTAAATATTAAAAAAAAAATTTCTCAACAGTGAGAATCAGATTAGCACATCAAAATATAACGTTTTTGGGTTGTATATTTGTTTATGCCTCTCCAAAGTTTCGCCCTTGATTTGTTTCACTAATTCCTGAAGTTGTGTAATTTTTTACTTAAATGTAGAGGAGATATAAGGAAAAAGGTACAATAAACAATAGCGGAAGGAAAAAACGCTATATTTTTACTTACTAATTT
The DNA here is from genome assembly GCA_030522865.1 of Psyttalia lounsburyi. NCBI lineage: Eukaryota > Metazoa > Arthropoda > Insecta > Hymenoptera > Braconidae > Psyttalia > Psyttalia lounsburyi. Next base: position 11,994 of record JAPYZN010004126.1, on the reverse strand, counting down.
CATGATTCATTTGTGAGAAATAAAAAAAATGGCAGTAGACGAAAAACATCTTTAAATTAAAAAAGGAAGGAAAAATGAAGTGGTTTGGATTTTTTAGACGAAATTAATTAGAGTAATAATACATTAATAGAAAGTAAAAAATGATTTTACAGATATAAACTACCTCACCCAGTAATATCATCAGAGTTCAAAAGGTTCTGTCCGTTGTGTGTCTGGCCACTACTGATGCCCTGTCAAACATCGTAACTTGGAGAATCCAATATTCGTGATGGAATGTCCATATTTGCAAGAGAAACCGTTTGTCATGGAAATCAAATGAGACAAGTTAGGATTTTCTTCAATTTTTCAGTTTCCACTGTTCTTCATTCTCATTTTGATAACGGGATTCACTTGTAAAAATAAAAAACAGTTACCGAAGTAGAGCTTTCACTGTCCACGTTCGTTTAAAAAAATTAATTTGAATAATTATAGACTGTTAAGAAAAAGATGTTTTTTTTATCACGCGATGTCGAAAATGACATTTGGTGATAATATTACATACATAGCGGTTTATGGACAAAAATATCATCGTGTCTGTACCGCTACTGATGTCCTGTCAAACATCGCAACAGGGGGAATGCAACATTTGTGATTGAATGTCCATATTTTGAAGAGGAAAAATAGTCAGTGCGAAAATAAAATCAGATGAGTATTGACACTTTTCAATTTTTCAACCCTCACTCCCTTCAATCTGTTTGTTCCAATAATCGGGATTAAATTGTAAAAATAAAAGCAACTTCCCGAAAGTGATTTTGCACAGTTTAAAATTCTTCTATAGTATTTTTTAAAAAATCGTAAAGATCGTGTCTTTTTAAAATTCCACATAGAATTTTTCTCGCTGATAGTTTCTCGTTTGATTAGAGACAGTAATTTTCGTAGATTTCTATCGATTTTTTCATCGCTACACCGTGTGGAAAATAACATTTTACGGACGCTCCGCGAGTCTAAAAACACGTTTCCGCGATCGTATCGAAATGTACTATTTCGGAACTTTCAAGATTTTTTCAGAATTTCAATCTTCCCCCTAACCTCGACTGAAGTTTATGTTATTACGGCACCTACAAATTAATTATTCATCAAATTTTCAATGATTTCTCAATGACAAATTCCAATAAGTAATTTCTGATTGTCTACAGCAGCCGATTTTGTCGCCAGAACGCCATAAATTCTCTCGTTAGTCCAGTCGTTATCAATATAATGATAGAAAACACTCGAAAGTCTAATAATTCTCCATGAATAAAATATCTCCGCTCGAAAAAAAAAAGAATTGCATCGTTGCAGCAATTCTTCCCACCATTTACCCATCAACTATTCATACTACAAAGGAGAATACAGCCGTAAATGATAAAAGACCGAGACACTTTGAAAATCCACCACTCAACTTCCAAATACCCTCTTCAGAAATTAATGAGCCTTCTCACATTCTATATAACGATCACATCATTCCCATTAGACAAGCCTGGCATTTTCAATGAAATAGTTATATCAGTAAATTGGTATCGTTAATGGATTACTGCATAATCCATCTGGCAAAAGAATTTCTGACTAGTTGCTAGAGTTGGATCACTAGAAAACAATAATAATGGCTTTAACTTTGTCATAATTGGTGTAGGGAGATCGAATTCACTTCTGAATTATTGATGGCTATAGCTCAATCTGCACTCTCTGAGTATCGTTGGATTACTTCATCTAACTCTTTGGAAAATTACTCTAATATTTTGGAAGTGAACTCGTGGATTATTCATGTGGAAATAATGTGTACACCACTTTAATCTATTATTCATGTTAAAGTTACTGGAACGCTCCAGGGTTTCTGTGAATTGGAGGTAGTGGATATCACTTGAGACACGAAAAAATATTAAATAAATGTCAACATACATTTTTTTCCAATAACTACTGTAGTAAAGATCATCTCAATGTTTTAAATGAACTTCGTTAGTGAAGAGGCATTAACGATTTCATAAAAAATCGAATGCGAAAGAGGGATTTTCGGTCAATCAGCGGATGAGAAATATTCAAAGCTGTTCGTTATTACAGTGTGGATTGATTTTTCTTATTTTCGCACTGATTTTTTACACTTTTTACACTTTCTACACTTTCTGAGGATCGTTAGATCCTTGCGTCTGGCTAATATTTTGGGGGAGAGCTCGCAGACTATGCTGAACGAATTAAGAATTTTCTAGAGAAAAAAAATCCCGGTCTCCCAGCTACGCACCGAGTACTTTTCCAAATGAGCCACAGTAAACTACGGATGTCTCTCTCCGAAAATTCAGTAACCAATACCGCCTATCTCCATTACGCATTAAATTTTAAAGGAATGGAGAATTTTCTAAAGAACTATAATAATTCATTTGTAAACCACGTTAATCTATTTTTCTTGTTTAACGGAATCGTCTCATTTAAGTCCCATAAAAAAATAGACGGAAAATATTTTAACGCCATTAATTATTTTAAACCAGTCGATGAAATCAGAAAAGGTTTCTTCTGTAGTAAATAAATGTGAAAGAAAGTTTAAAAATGTGAGATACAATGTCCAATTTCCCGAAAAATGATATTTTTTCAGCCAATAAATCTTTATTTAAATTCTCCCAATCCATTTATCCATTCAACAATACCTTTGGATAAAATTAATGAGTATATGTATTTATATCAGTGCAAATGTTTCAATTAAATAGAACAATCCCCTTTTTTTTTTAAGTAAATGGATGAATACATGAAATCAATGAATGGAGGTAATTTACCAATTTCACATAAATTCTCTATCAGTAACAACAAAACAATCCAGTTTGAATGAAAAATACTGAATGAAGCTAATCACTAATGCTATCGTACTGTCCTTCGTCAGAACCTAATTTATTTTCTAACTAATGCAACCTTTAATTAAATAATACTAATACGTATTAAATAAATTCAGTATTAATTTTGTAAATAAATACATTTACTCAACTAAATTTCTATTCAATTAAATGTTCCCAAGTGTAATTAGTTAAAATATGATTTTTTGTCCTAGATAAAAAAATAATTGAGGTACAAAGTTAGTTATTTCCCTTTTATTTTGCATACCATGGATTCCAGTCATATTTCATGGACGAGTGAGTAATAATTTTGAAAACAGTAATAATATTAAAATTCCATTTTCTTTGCAAGGGGAAAATGAAAATTCCTGGAATTTTTAATCAAAACAGATTCACTCACAAATTCCCCAGAATATTCAACGATTGGTATTCGAAAAATATTTTATTAAACGTTCCTGACTTCTATTAGCTTATATTGAATAATTCTGTTAAAATTCAAAGGTTCCATTGAATTTTTATTAATGAAGTAAATACAGTAAGTGGAGTCTTACTCTACTTATGTACACTATTTATCTCGGTCTGGACTATCCATTTTTTCAGTTAAAATTTCTTTAATAATTTATAAAGCCTAGATTATTATACACTACATAGATATTATTATATACCGTACTATTATATACAGTCTCATATTAGAAAAAAAGTAGACCAGCAATTTCAGTCAGACCTTTTTGCCCGCGAATGAACAACCCTTTCTCTCCAAAAATTACGCGAGATTTGTCGTTGTGATGCAATCAAAACTGATTACAGCTATTTATGCTAAAATTCTCGAAGACATATGCACATCAGCGAACGTATATTCCGGGTTTTAGCTCTCCGATAAGGTTAATTTCATGGTAAAGAGAGACACACGTAAAATACTCTCGCCCAAATTACACGTAACAAACTGTTCCTCCCTATATAATCAATTTACTCAAACTTGGATGAGGGAAAGTGGTAGATTTGGAGTTCACGTGTAAAGCGTGTTAACGATCCACCGATCAATTAGGTCTGTTGCTTGCGTGTCTGGTGAGAAGGACCGATTTGCGAAACACTCTGTAGCGCACCCCAAAACACCCCATGTACGTGTGTATTTTTTTTTTCAAATAATCCTGAAAACCAATTGAATTTGACGCAATTACTTTTGCCCTATTTATTCAGACATTCTAATTTCCCTCATCAACGTCGAAACGGACGGTGCTAATGAATAATTTCTCCAGAGGTGCGAGAATTTCTTTTTTTTTTCATCTCTCCCTCGACTTGAAAAGAAAATTCAGATGAAGAAATTCGAGTTGATTATTTCACTTTCTCGCTAATTTTCGGAGTGCGCAGAGGAATAATTAACAAAACGATTAAGTTCATTTCACAGGTTGCTTTTAATCAAGAAATTGACAGGGGACTATGCGATAAAACGTGGCGAATTGTGAATGCGCCATCAGGGACTTTGTCCTCGGTACACGGCTAAGGGGCTTAGAGGGCCCTCCCAATGTACGGTGGAGTTTATCGTGTGGCAAGCATAGCGTGCAGGCATGCCGAGGAGCAGAATTACGACAAGATCGCGTGCTAAACGATTCCGCCCTGTGCATGAGTACCCGAACAGCTCTAGCAAAACACCACAAATCGCAGTCATTATAAACCCTCTCCCTACCCCATAACACATGCACCAGTTTTGTAACGTAGGGGAAATCAATTGTCAGAAATTATCAGTTATTCAACTGTCATATTCCGTTTTTTTTTAATCTGTGATATAAGCGTCAGCCTGAGCCTTACGCGGGTAAAACCATCTGTAGCAATTGTTTTTCTAAATTAATTAGCAATCGAAGGCAAAATTTGGACAAATTCAATACCTCAACATAAGATTATCGGGAGAATTTTCTGTTCGAAAGTCGTTTAAAATTCTTTCGCGGTAATTCCCGAAATATTAAAAAAAAATTCAACATCCCAATAAAAAAAATTCTCTTACCTGTATCACCCAAACCCCCGGGGGCTGAGCAGCTCTCCCCTCCCACTTCCGCCGAAATTCCCGAGTTCTTTGAGCCCCTCCCCCGCAGTTTTCAATCCTATCACATTCCCTATGTCTCCTCGAAAAGAATCCCTCATCCAAATAACCCATCCATTTGCATGAATCTTCGGCTTGTGTGCATCACACGAGATTTCTCAACTATCCTCCCGTTGTATTCAATTCAATACTACCTCCACATTGTCCCTCTTTCCACCCCTCTTCCGCCCCCTCCCCCTCTCTCTCCAAAAACTCCCCCGCGACAAAAGGGAAATAACAGCACGAAGCACGTACGCTGAAATTGAGAAACCAAGATACAGAAAAGTTGAAAACGATTCTCCCTTATACCAAACAGTTATCTCTCCCCATCTATTTTCCTTCCTTTGAAAATTGAAAACATTCCATACATTTTTTTCTCAAAGGCCCGAGACAACTTACCCCCCAAAATTTACGTTTCAAGTTTTACGTTTTTTTTTCCTCCTCGCTCATGTCAAAAGACGTCGGGAAAAAAATTCAGAAGACACTATCAAAACTAATTACCTCAGTCACCCCGCCTCCCATACCAAAACAAACATTGTACCCATGAGACTCGTGCGTACGAGAAACTTCTTTAAACTGAACTGATTTTTTTTCCAAAAGTACCAGAAGTAATAGCAGACCTCACAAGACCCTAATTAACGTTCCACACTGACGAGCAATCAGCGTCAAACAGCCCCACCCCCCCCCCCCGGCGCGCCCCCGGCCGCCAACCCCCCCCCCCCCCCCCCCCCCCCCTCGCCGTCCCTCCTCCCCCGAGCACAGCGTTCATTAACGTGAATCGAAACGCTGACGTCGTCTCAGTATATATTCTATATCCACCCATTTGTCGGGTCTTTTATTCCGAAGTTGCGTTGTAAGCGATCGAGAGGTATTCCCCCAAAAAGAGAAATCACTGGTTTCAATTTTCCTCGAGTAAGGAGGCAAGGCAAAAAAAAAAATAAAAAAATAAAAAATTTTAAAAACAAGTTGAGTGAAAGCCTTACCTTGAAAATAAATATCCCGGGATGTAATCGGGGTTGGTTAAATCCGCTGGGACAATCACTTACAACCAAAAATCACAAGAAATTCATAGGTCCACGTGGGATTGAAGTTAACGTTAAAAATCCTCAGGAGTGACGGAGCGCGCATCCACTCGTGCCGGTTGATTCTCGGTAACTGGAGTGGCGCGCTCAACGCGACTGTGGATACCCCCCTCCCCCCCTCCCCTTCCCCCCTCCACCGTCTCACCATCAGGATAACAGACGGTATCAAAGACTCGCGGGGGGGCTGATAACGCCAACTGGCTGGAGGGCACACGACGCGCGACGTTGCTCCGCCTATTCAACGTTTGGAAAACCACCCACGGTGCAAGGGTGGTTTTCTGGGGTACCCTTTTGCCGGAGCTCACCGGGACCGATTGCCACGCTCTTCACCAACTCCCCAAGACGCCAGAGGATCACCGAGTCATGACGTTTAATGGCTCGCCCACTCTCCGCCACCTTTGAACCTCATATTCAGTACTCCGGGGGATTTTTTTCTTTCTTTTTTTTTTTTGGGTGGGGGGCGGGGGGCTGGGGTTCGGAGAATTCAGAGTTGCGGGCGGTTTGAGCCTCGCGGGACTCGCGGGAATTTTGAGGATTTGGTTTTGAATTTTTGGGGGGGAGTGTAATTAGTCGGAGAGAGAGTGGAGCGGCACCTGTTGATGATACATTTTCTGAAGACAAGTGGAATTTACGATTTGCTCTCGGGAAAAATTTATTTACTTCGCGATTTGTGTAAGGATGGCTTTCGTGGGGAGGATGGCTTTACGTGTGGCAACCAACGTCTCAAAAAAATGATGAGAAAATAATAGCTGGCCTTGAGAAAAATCTGAAAAATGAGAAGGAATTGAGCTACAACAAAACGGCTTCTCAAATTAATTGTAATAGTTTTGTACTAATTATCGTCCATTTCAAATTATAAAATTATTGAATAAATCACTCCAGCTCGACTTGATTTGAAAAATCACATTCTGGTTATAAACAAATTATCTTTGGTTTTAAAACCAGCACAAAATTTCTTACCAAAGTTTTTTTCCTCAGTGCCCTATAATACTTTCTCGTCAATTTTCGATCCATGAGAAGGGAAGTTAAAAAAAATGCTCTCTGCCGTGTGACAAACAGTATTTTTTACGTGGTAGTATTACTTTAAGGGATTTTATCACAGCGCAAAATTTATTTTTAGGAAGTCTCATAGCGCGACAAACGGAGGGTTAACAAAGATAAAAATCTTTTTCACCCGATGAACGTAATCGAATTTAATTCATGAATACCCAGTGTCCCCGATGATGAATTTTGACAGATACCCATTGGCACCACCCTCGTCACCATCCACAAGAGCCACCGATTGGGGGAAAAAAAGCGAACAAGATACACAGATCCCACTGATGAAAGGTTCAGCTGACGAAGAGAACTTCGTCCTCCATCTCTCGTGACATCCAGGTCGAGTGTTTTTATTCCATTACACTTGGGTGGATGAGGGGGGGGAGAGTATGCGGAGTAACCTCTTAACCACTTACTTAACCCCGAGCCCATCCCAGCCTCTTGTCTACACTCGCGTTAAGCCCTCGATGACGTTCGACAACTCAAATATTATCGACTAACATCCCTGTTGCCGCACTGTCTCTGTAACTATCAGCCGGGGAGATAATTCATATTGGCAACATCGTATAGCTTCAATTATCCTCTTGACAACGTACTCCGTGAAAATATAAAATTTCTCGGGACTTTCGGCCATTAAATTTTTCATTTGCGTCAGCCATCCGACCTCGGCGTCATATTTTTTTTCATCGACAGGTCTTTTCAAAATACAATTAGATTTTTCTCGTATGTCAGAATTAATTTACCATGAGTGTTTCAATTTCGTCATTTCTATTCGATTCGTATGAATTTATGAAAATTGAAAGACTGAAATGTCGCCCTGATAAAAGTGTCAATTCTACGAAGAAATTCATATTCCATCCAAATTAAATGATTCTCACAAGAATCGAGTAACGTAATTTATTATTAATCTTTTCTGCTGCAGGAATTATCCGTCAATATTTCTCACTGTGAGCACTCGTGATTGAAATATTTTCCTATCGAATTTAATTTGGAATAATTCTGAAAAATTTTATGGATTGATACGTCTATTCGTAATAAAATTTCGTTGACTGAGTAATTAGTTTTTCTACGAATTCTCTAACGAAAAGTTTATACCCCTCGAATTTCTATCAACAGTAGTACAGGCAAATATCAATCATCCAGATGCATTTCTGTAGTGGGTGCATATTAAATATTTATACCACAGAAATCGAGTGACGCAAATGTTCACGAATTTAATCAACTGCAGGAAATGTCTTTCGAAATTTTCCACTAGAATCACTCGTTACTAATCAATTTTACGTACATAAAATATTTAAAATTCGAGGAATTTTCAGAAAATTTCTATCTACGACTTTTTTTCATTTCCGTAAATACCAAATACTTATTGCAGAAGAAATTCCTCGAAATTCAGGATAGCAATTTCGCCGCGACGTTATACTGTTTACAATTTCCTCAAAATTAAGTACTAATTCATTTGAATTTCCCTTTTTTTACATTCGAATTCTATTTAATAAGAAATAGTTCATAAAATCTTCTATTCAAGTGGAAAATCCAAGATAATTACTTTTTTTATGTCGGATCATCACTGAATTTTCAAACATATCTAGACTGTTCAATTTCATCCCCAAAATTGACCATCACCTCCAACTGAAATTTAATTGAATAAAAAATTTAAGAAAATTATCCCCCGAACTCCCAAATACTCCATAATTTCCATTATCATGTAGACCTGACACCTTCCATTGTTCACCTATTCCAAAATTAAAATCCCTAAACACCAGTGGCTGTAAAAAATCCCAAGATTTTATTCTCAAAATTTCAGGATTAATTTTTCTAGTGCGAGAAAATAAAAATCCCGATTGAAAAACCATCCCTGAAAAATGAAATTCTATTCACCTCACGATCTCCCCCTCCCCCCTCGCCCGTTACTACCGAATAAACGATCCACAGTCGATCATCCGTAGAGAATGACACACTGTTTATGCGCCCAGTCCGCAGATAGAGAGCTAGAGGTTGCGCATAGATAGCGCGTGACGGAATATACTTTTGATGCATACGCGCTAGCCGACCGGCGTGTTTATGTTAATGTAATTTTACTGCACGGAGAGGAGAAGCCCGCGATGTACCCCACATCCACCCCCTACTCCCCCCGGCGCCCCTTCCAACCCCCCGGGTAAGCCTGAAATAACGACTATCCAAGAGATAAATCGTTTGGCTCCATATACACGGTGTGATATGCGTGTTCGCGCAACGGGACGCACTCTACTCATGAAATAGCCCGGAACGGTAAAACGATGGGTAACGAGTACCACGCGGGGCGCAGAAGAGAGAGAGACGAAGGCGCGAGAGACGGAGAGAGGGAGCAATTTTACCGGAAGCACACTCGAGGCCACAATTGAATCGTTCTCGGGTTTTCAGTGAGGCCAGGTGAAACATAAACCCCTGTATTATTATCACTATTTTTTTATTCCCTCTTCGCAATTTTTTTTTTTCAAATTGTTTTCATTCCTGCTGGCCACGAGGTCCTACCTTGGGTTCAATAATATTTTCAGAGAGACTGGAGAAACATGTTTGATCGTTTGAGAACCGGTATTTGGGTTTTTGAGGACGAATGGGTGTTTTAAATTGTGGAGATGACAGTTGTAATTCTTTTCAATTGTGTCTTTTCAATTCGGGAGGGTAAGGAGAGGACAAATGTAGAGAAATGTGTTTCGATTACTGGGAAAATTTTTGCCGAGAGAAGGAAAATGCTGGATGAGGGCTTTCACGGGGATTCCGCATCCCCGTAGCCTGGGGGACTTGGAGATCTGGTGGAATTCTCGGTTGTCCTGGGGAATGCCTCTAGACAGATGGTGGTATTCACGAAGAGGTTAAGAGGTATTTCTGGATTAATGAATTTATAAAGGGAGAACAGCGTAATTCAGTGTGAGGGATTGAATTAATTTGGAGCAACCGCTCCGCTGAACGGCTGCTCAAGCTGTTCCCAACGTGTTTTTGAAATCATTGTATTAATGGAATAATTTTTAATGAATGCAAACAATTGATTGCCCTGGATGAAGTAGATCTACTCAAAAAATATTACAGCGTTTGGATTGTTCCTTTTAAATTATTGTCAACCGTGTAATGGCTGGGAGGAGTCAGTTTTTTTTTGTTTTTTTGTTTTATGTCAATGCAGACAAATGGTATCATTATTTAATTGAAAAAAAATTCTCAACAGAATTCCATTTTCATCACTCCTCGTATAAACTTGTTACCGAGTAAAGTACGTGATGACAGAAAAGTGCCGTGTATTACCAACGAAAAATTCTTTCTCACCCATTTTTTTTATTACCGTCCAACGTCTGATTTCATCCCCCTCTCACCCACCTCACCCCATAACTCCACCAGTACGTGCTCACCCGAGTGTATGTAGAGCAAACATGTGCTGGTATAAGTCCAACCAGTGTCTGTCTGCGTGAGCCAATATTGGCTGGCAAGTGAGGGATGCCGCACACGCTGTGCGTTCAACTAGTCAAGAATAGGGACGGAAGAGAGCTCTCCCTCCCACCACAGCCGCCTCTTATCTTGCTCACTTGGACGCGAGAAGCGTTAGTACAAGCCTCGGCAAACCCTCTCCTCAACTCCTTTAACTATTTTTTTCTCCTGCCATCCACACGTTCACACGATAATGGCAGCATCGTGTGTCCAACGTCTTAAAAATACGTCAACTTGTCCATCCCCCAAATCTACCACCTCCTTCCCTGGATTTAATCCAATTTATTGTACTCTGTTAACACATAAAAGAAGAAGGGCATAAAAAAGTTGCAAAAATAAAGGAATTGTGTGGAGAGAGCGAGGTAGAATGGGCATCTCAATGAAGCGATTTTAATCTATTTACGCTTATTTGAGAGGATAAGAAATTTTAGTTTTTTGCGTATTTTTAGTAAATAATTTATATTTTTATTTTCTCGTTTGAGAATCATACGTTTACAAGTAAAAACTTCCATAAATGAATATTTAAACAGCAGAAAAACCCATTTTCATTCATCCCTAAATCCTCCACTTCTTCTCCTAAATTCACTCCAATTTATAGTTCTTTGTGAGACATAAAAGAGAAGGCAATAAAAAATAAACTAGAGGAAACTATTGTCTGGATATAGGGGGGTAAAATGGGGCATTTTAATAAAGCTATTTGAATCAATTTTCGATCACTGAGTAGTACAAAGGGTTCCACAAAATGTCGTCAAATTTTGTCACTTTCATTCAGCCCATCCCGAACTATTGACTACAGGAATTGGTCCATTTTGCCCCCAGTTCGGTAGAATCGTGGGAAAATAAAAAATAATGGCTACTAGAATAGTAAAGGATCTGTGTGACTGTCAGAGATATATATACACTCGTGTCTCTCTACCTGAGGCGAAAAAGTTTGTCGAAGGAAAAGCGTTTCGCCGGTGAACGATCGAAATTACACGCTCGAAAGAGTTCTTATAGTCGCCTTGGGTGCTGTACGATTCATCTGGCCGTTTCCTCCTAACACTTACTCCAGGAGTTTTCGTACACTTAAATAAGGGGTATGAGACAACTGTGCGAGCCACGGACACAGTTTTGAATTTACTGATCTTGAGTCAAATGGTTCGTGAGAATAATCACAAAGTTTTGATAATGAAATTCGGAGATTCGGATGTTATCGTTTAACAAGTTATTGATATCACTTTCTTTTGAGTAGTTGGGGTTATTGAATATTGCAAGCGGTGTAATTATGAAGCTCAGGGAGTTATAACCGGAAAGAAAGGAAGAGTGATCTTTTTCGTTCGATGCGCCGGTAAAAATAACCCGGATTATTTCAAATTGGATATCGATCGTCTTACTGTGGCAAAATGTGGAGTAACTGATGGAAAAATAGATGTTTATGTTGCTAGGACTCAACCAATTGCGACTTATCGGCTGCCATAACTGCCCGATAAATAAAATTTATCCTCCTAGGAGGGTAAGTAACCACAGACAG